>JABUQX010077918.1:0-7500 GCA_015478945.1 Trachelipus rathkii
CACCGTGCCGTGTTTGACTACAACACCACACGCACATCTCACCTTTAACTACTATATATTATATACTAGTATTAAATATTTATTAATAAATCAAATTTTAATGTTTATTAATATTAATCAGCACGTAACATATTTTATATATTTACTACAATTATAATTAAAGATTAATTATAAATTGCTTTCTATTATATTCAAAGTTTCTTAAACTTTTTATGAGTAAAAATAAATAATTATATTAAATACAATTATATATTTATATTTAATATTAGTATAATCATTATTTACTTTGAAACTTAAAGATAATTTTAATTATATTAATCTATTGTGTAATACTTGTTTGTTTATAAATTTTAATAACTATCAAGTTTTAAAAATAACTTCTACTTATATATTTTTTATGAAATTTTTATTAAAAACATTATTTTAGTACGTATTAACCTTTAAATAAGCAATTAATATTCAATATAAATCTAGTATAGTAGACAGCTCCCTAGCCCTATTATTCCTCTATTATAACATATATCAAGTCTAATGCCATCGCTTTTGTTTACTATTGACTATATTATACTGCTTTACATTACATCTTTAAACCATTAATGTAATAAGTTATATATAAATATTATTAACATATAATATTTAAAGTATCTTACCTCATGGCTAAACATATATAATGTATTTTTATATATATATATAATTCTATAGTTTTTAATAAATTATTAAATAATAAAATAACAATTATTTTCACACTTACATAAATTATATTCATTCACTCGATGTAATAATCATTATTATAAAAAATATATTTAACATATGTTTTATTTATTATTTAAAATAATTCGGGTTTTCATTTATTATTATTTATATATTTTATATTATTATATTATATTTTATATGTACATTATATATTTTTATATATGTACAATTATATTAATATCCATTAACTATATATAGAGAAAATACCAACAACTTATTTATCACTGTTAACCACTACACTTTACATGTATATTCATGAAACTGACTAACATCTTCATTATATTATTTATTATTATATATATATTATATATTATTATATATTATATATATATATATATTTATAATTTATAATATATCTATATCTATGTATTTAAAAAAATAATGTGCTAATAGAAATTATAATACTCACTTCATGTGATCTAAATTATTAGGATTAAATAAATATATATCTCTTTTTGTAATATTACGGGGCGATTTAAGCCTAATTCCAGGTCAAAAATATATTTCAAACTGACCCTTTTTTTTGTAAATAATGTTAGGTGCAATATATAGTTCTATTTAGTTAATATAGTTAGTATGAGTATTTAAATATTTTATTACTCTATAAAATTTTAGGCCCTAAATTTAGGAATATAAGTTATATATATAACTCTTATTTATTTATGTAGACGGGCTAATATATATCTTAATCCTATTATATTATTATATGACATAAAGGATCAATACAAAGGTAATTTACCGATATAGATACATATATTAAGAATCATTGGTCTTATTTTATTTAATTTTTATATAATTTATAAATATATTTCAATTACATGAAACATGCTAGGAATCGGTAATTGATTACTATATCACTTATTTAAAGCGCAGTGTTTAAAAAATAACAGTGATAAAATTGATTTTCCTTACTTTATTTGTAGATTGGTAACGTAATATATGTAATCCTTAAATCTCTATATGACCTCAGTAATAGTGTATTAATGGATCGATAATATATGAAATTTATTTTAAATTAGCGTATATACTATTTGAAAATTACTTTGTTCTTTAAACTTGTATTATTTATTTATACCATTATTGAAGTCCAGTATAGTTTGTGTGTTTATTAATCTCTATTATATATTTTATTTAATGACTCTATACTCATTAATTAATTAAAATTCAAAATAGTCATTTTAGCTGTTATTTTATAAGTTTTTTTATATATAGCGGTTATGCAATATATATATATAATTTAGTCGTGATTTTTATATAAAATTGTTGTAATTGCTTTAAATAATAATTAAATTTCTTTAATTTTTAAAATATAAAGTGTTAAATTTTTTCAGCAAATTTATTCAACCTTTTGGTTTGGAATAGTTACATATTTGAGGAATAATATATAATTAATATATATTATTAATAAAAATATATTTTCCCCTACATAGTAGAAATAGATATATTAATATATAATTAATATAATATCACATATATTATAATATATAGATTAATATTATAATCTAGTTTTTCCAATTATAAATAAAGTAGGCTCAGATACATGCGAGTCTACCTTACAGTTATATATATTATAATATAAGTATAATATATCTTACCCCCCGATTAAAAATATTTTAAGTTTTCAAATAAAATATTTTATTATTACAGGTATACAATATATAAATATATAATTAATATTATAATAAATATATTTATATATAATATAATATATATATATATTATATATATTATATATTTATATACTATATATATATTCGCATATTATAAGGCAGTATACCATATTATCTATATATATATACATATATAATATATATACAACTTATACCTATATGCATTCTATAATCTATATAACTACATATTAGCAATTAGAGTGGCGTATCCCTCGTCCGCGTATATTATATATATATTATATATAATATTATATATGCAATATTTAATATCTATATATTATATATAATATATATAGCTATAATATATATTTATATATATATATATATACCGTCCACGCTGTATATATATATATATATATATACTCTATATAATATATATATATGTATATATTATAAATATTTTAATAATAATATATTAAATTTTATATATATATATATATATAATATAATATTATTATTCCCTAGATACTCTTTTATTATATACTAATATATATATTAAATTATATATTATATAGTTTTATTTGTGTGTGGTATGTTGGTGTGTTGTTGTGTTTTAACTACCATACACAATTTTATAATTTTCTTTTTAATTAAAACATTAGTATCTTAATAAATTAAATATTTAAAAGAACTTTTAAAAATTACAATCATGATCAGCTCCTTGTGTGAGTATTCTTTAATCCTTGTCTCCCTTTCTGGGGAACAAAAATAAACATAATAATAAAATAATATAATAAATAATATAATTAATAGAATAATAATAATAATAATAATAATAAATAATAATAATATATATAATAATAAAAATAATAATAATAATATATATAATTAATAAAATATATGAATAAAAATAATAATAATAATAATATAATGAGTAGTATATAAATTAGATGAAGTAATAATTATAATATCTATTACTATTATTGTATTATTATTAGGTGTATTATATTTATTATTATTATGGGTTTTTAAAAAATTATTTAAGACGGGCAGAACTGGGACTGGAAATTGAAATCACATAGTAATCTGAAATGATATCTGCAATTACGGTTAAAGCGTAAATGGTGTCCAATGATGATGATAGATAGTATTATTATTCTTAATTATAATTAATTATTATTATATTTATTATTATTAGCTATTATTAATTATTATTATTATAATTATTATTTATTATATTATTATTATTATTATCATTATTGACTCTATTATCTTTTTGTTATTACTGATTATTGATGCTTTACTTTTTTTGTTATCCATTAATTATTATTGCTATAGATTATTATTATTATTATATTATATATTATTATTATATTTATTATAGTTCAACATAATAATTATTAATTTATATTATATAATCATTATTAATATTATTATATTATATTATTAATATTATTATATTAATTATATTATATTATTATTTTATTATAATATTTTATTATTATTCTTCTTATTCATTCTTGTATTAATTATATTATTATTATATATTTTATTTTTATAAGAAATTTTATTTTATTTTCATTTAAACGTACTTTTTACAAGTTCTTTCAAAATTCTTCTAAATAGTTCATTTATTATTCCAGAAGAAATTTATCCAGGATTTCAGAATAAGAAGTTAAAACTTTATAATATAACCAAATTTGCCGCTCTTCACAATCACGGTTACAACTATATATTTTGCAGCTTTACAAAAATATTTCTAATATAAAAAAAATAAAATTATTTTACATTTGTGAAGTTAAAAAAAAATAATTTTTGAAAAAAAAATCAAAAATCAAAAAAAGCTTACATTGCTTTGCAAATACAACTATTATCAAAAATCTTTTGAAAAGCAAAAATCAAATATTCAAAATTCAAGCATTCATTCATCTTCATTAAATTTACAATTGATGTCCGGCTTAAAGTTTTAAATATAAAAAGAGATATCTGCTATAGCGCAGATAATTAAAATTACCAAATTGAAATAAATTTTAAAGCAAATTAGCAATATTTAGCTGTTAGGACAGGGATTTTGTGATCCGTCCTCGTGTAATGCTTCCATAATTTTCCTTGTTTAATCCTTGTTGCATAATTCGGGTTTTAAGGAGTGAGGTTTGTAATGCCAACCCCACATAAAAAGAGGAATTCATCCTACTTCTTTGTTCAGATATTGATACAAACATAAACTTCATGTAATCCTCCGAACAATGACCACTGGTACTAAAATATGAGGACACTCGTGTGTATAGTAACTTCTAACATTTACTCTTTTCTCTGACTTAAAATGTTCCTTTACAATTATGTTTAATTTGAGTTATTTCTTAAAAAATTTGTCACAATTTAATGATTTTAAATTAAAAAGTTTCTTGCTTCCACATGTTAAAACACGGGCATTCCTAGACTATCTTATTATTGGTTTAAATAATGGTCAGAAGTTGACGAGAGAGAGAATAATGTTAAGAAGTACAATAAACCGTTATTCACTATCCAACACTCTATGATTCTAATTTACCAGAAAGATATGAACCTATCATTATTTAAAAACCCTAATTACAGAGCTTTAAAATGTTCAACGTGGGAACTTAACAAAGAGTAATAGGAACAACGAAAAAACTTCATAAAATGGTTACCCTCAATTAATAATAGAAAAGGTTATTAAAGAACTATAAACAACATTTTAACTTCATAAAATTCACTTTAACAATGAAAGCAAGATAACTTTTATTTTAAATCAAATATAAAAAAATATAGATATAATATATATATATATATTATATATATATAATATATATAATATTATATATAACTATTATAATATTATAATATATATATATATATACTTATATATAATATTATATTAAGCTATTAATATAATACTACTAGACTATATATACTAGCGTATTTATTATTATTATACTAGTATATTCTATATATAAATATTATATGTTGTAGATGTTGTAGGTATAAGAGTACGGATATATATACGCATAATATTATAATTTATATATCATTTATATATTATATTTTATATCTTATTTATGTACGCCAAATTAGTATAAAAATAAAATTATATATATTTAATATTATTATATATATACATATATAATATATAAATATATTTATATATCAATATATCGTAAACAACTTTTTTAAATCTCGGATCAAGCTTACTAATGTACATTTATGTATATTTTAATATCAGAAAATATATGGTCCGTAATAGATTTTAAAGTCTTTGAGTTAGGTGTCGCTTGTTGCTAGCGGAATGTGCTTGTCTGTCTGTCTCTCTGTCGTTCCTGTCTTCCTGCTGTCTGTCTGTCTGTCGTCGGCCTCTCTCTTCATCTCTTCCACACTCCCTCGACACTCTCTCTCTCTCCTCTCCTCTTCTCTTCTCTCTCCTCTCACTCTCTCTCTCTCTCTATTTTGAAAAGAATGCATTCCATTTCTATAAGACTCATCCATCAAAAAAAAAAAAAAAAAAAAAAAAAAAAAAAAAAAAAAAAATTTGCATGTGAAAACTTTGGTCAAACAGTTTCCTTTTATTTAAAGAAGTTTGGAAGCTGCTCTTAAGAAGACTGAGTTTTCTGCGAGTTTTTCTCTGACTTTTAATTCAACTCAAAATAATATTAAGCAGGGAGAACATTGATAAAATATTATTTTATTATCTTTTTTTGATTTTATCATTTTTGGATTTAAGAAAAGTTTCAGATGGGAAATGAAATATTTTATAAATTTGTATCAATTGATATTTCATTTTAACGTCCAAGATATCACACACGAGCAACACAGCACATAATACATCATATATATATATATATATCTATTATTATAGTATATTATTAATTATATATAATATTAAACGAGTATAATTTATATATATATAATCTATATTATATATATATATATATATATATATATAGAGTGTGTGTAAAAACAGCTGTCGGAATAACTTGATTCAATTTGTTTAATAAAATCAATATGTTTAACACTGTGCACATCTATGTATTTCGTTGTCATCGGCAACTCATTTGATAGATGCTAATGGTTAAGGAAAAGTCAACCTAGCCTCTTTCTTAAAGAACGAGTATTCAATTATGTATCACAGCGGTTAGAGCTTTATATTTTAACTCTTACAGTTCGGATATGGATATTAATAATTTTGTCGCAATAAAAGTATTATCTGATGTGTGTGATTAGCATTGAAATTTAGGAAAAATTATAATTTGGAAGTAGAGTTAGTTTCAAATTAAAATATAAATTAAATGGATAATTATTAATAATGATTATATATAAAGTAAATTATATAAGAGAAATAATAAATTTCATTTTGCAATAATTTCCATATATTCGGTTGGAAATTGGATTGGATTAAGAAGAGAGAGAGAGAGAGAGAGAGAGAGAGAGAGAAGATAGAGAGAGAGAGAGAAGAGAGAGAGAAGAGGAGAAGAGGAGAGAGAGAGATAGACGAGAAGAGCGAAGAGAGAGAGACAGAGACGTGAGAGTGAAGGTTGAGAGTGAGAGAGAGAGTAGAAGAGTTAGAAGAGGTGTAGAGAGAGAGAGAGACAGAGAGAGAGTAGAGAGAGAGAGAGAGGAGAGAGAGAGAGAGAGAGCGAGAGAGAGAGAAGTGGAGTGAGAGTGAGAGAGAGAGAGAGAAGTAGAGAGAGAGAGAAGAGAGAGAGAAGGAAGAGAAGAAAGAAAAAGAGATGAAATAGAGAGAGAGAGAGAGAGAGAGAGAGAGAGAGATAAAAAGAAAATAATGGGAAGAAAAAGCGAACAGAGAAGAGAGAGAGAGAGAGAGAGATGATTTTCAAATATTTCCTTTAAAAATCATCAAATAAACCATGTAATATATGAGCTGCGAGTTAAGTTTAATATATATACAATATTTTCAAAGCAAATTTTTTTTTCAAAAACACGAAAGAAATGTAACATTAAATTCTTAAAAAGAAAAAAAAAGTATTCCATTAAAAGTTTATTTGACGAGATAGAAATTTAAATAAATATTAAAAAAAAATGTTTTTGAATAAAATTTCATATTTATTGTAATAGAGTGAAAAATCTTTTGAATGAGAGGCACACTTAGCAAAACTTTATTAAA
>JABUQX010077918.1:12500-17500 GCA_015478945.1 Trachelipus rathkii
GTGTGTTCTAAATAATAATAACAATAGGCATGGTAAATAACCCTAAGTATAATAAAATAATAAAATAAAATAATAAAAATAATAAAAATAATATAAAAATAATAAAAATAATAATAATAATAAATAAAAAGGTATTAAACAAAATAAAAAAACATAATGTTAAATAAATATATGAGTTAAAGCAGTAAAGCAGAAGTTAAAGCAGATAAAAAGCAAAAGTTAAAGCAGTAAAGCAGAAAGTTTAAGCAGTAAGCAGAAAGTTAAAGCAGTAACATGAGTTAAAGCAGTAAAGCAGTAAACAAAAGCATACTAATCACCCCCCTTTGGTTTAGGTAACACTCTATTGATTTACTGATTTACTGCTTTAAAGGTATGTAATGTTAATGAATATGTGAGTTAGAGTAAAACTATGAGTTAAAGCAGTAAAACATGAGTTAAAAGCAGTAAAAACAATATGAGTTAAAGCAGAGAGGAAAAATATAAAACAGAAGCGCGAAGTTAAAGCAGTAAAACATGAGTTAAAGGCAGTAAAGCAGTAAAAACAAAAGCATACTAAACCCCTTGGGTGTTAGGTAACACCTCTATTGATTTACTGAATTTACTGCTTTAAGGTATGTAATGTTAATAAATATTGAGTTAAAGCAGTAAAACATATAAGTAAAAGCAGTAAAACATGGTTAAAGCAGTACAACATGAGTTAAAGCAGTAAAGCAGTAAAACAAAAAGCATACTAAACCCCTCTTGGTGTTAGGTTACAACTTTATTGATTTACTGATTACTGCTTTAAGGTATGTAATCTTAATGATTTTTAATAAATTTTCGTACAGTTGTAGTAAAATAAAATAGTTTATAATCAGCACACTGTGTTTTTCTTCTTACATAACAATTTTTAAAAAAATTTATAAATAACAAAGTATTAAGTAAAAGTAATTAAGTAAAAATAATGTTAATAAATATATGTTAATAATAGGTCTGTAATGAGTTACAGTTTAGGTTCGTTTAAAAAAATGTTTTTAAATAAAAAAATCTTAAGCATGAAAAATAAAACTGAATGACCTTATAGTATATCTATTTTCATTCGCGCGCGGGTCGCACCTGCGGTGCGGTGTTCGTCTGACTTTGTGCGGAGGGCAGCTTATGATCTAGAAAGGTAGACAAGTGAGTCATCAAAGATGAATCATCAAATATAGGTGGTATCCCAAAGATGACTTCATCAAAGATGAGCCATCATAGATGCGGTAACAAAATTGAGCTTCGAGGGTGTGAGTGTAAGTGTAAGTGTACCTGTGCGTGGTGAGTGTAAGTGTATATGGGCCAGTGTAAGTGGCTATGGCGAGTGTAAGTGCTTATAAGTGTTATAAAATACTAACCCCATAGTAGGAAGCATTCTAGCAGGTTGTAATGTACACCAATCGAATCCTCATGCCTTATAACCTATGGGGTAGACACCATATTAGGGCTATCGGGGTTCAGGGGAGGCTAGAAAAGGCTTGAAAAAAAGTGGCACTCACTTGGCACTATGTTGCACTCACTGGCACTATGTGGCACTCACTGGCACTCATTGCACTCACTGGCACTCATTGGCACTCATTGGCACTCACCTGGCACTCACCTGGCACTCACCTGGCACTCATCTGGCACTCATAGAATACTCATAGAACACAATATGAACATCACTAGATACTCCTTACGGTGATTGGAACCATTAAAAGCATCAAGTTAGCGTGGGTCAAAATTGACCCATGTTATGACAGGGTCAAGGCCTGAATATCCATGGTCAAACCAAGGTTAAGACATCCAAAGTTGTAGGGCACGTGGTAGGCTAAGTAAGGTTGGGTGGAGGTCCTAGGTGTAGGTGTAAGGTTGGGTGGAGTCCTAGGTGTAGGTGTAGGTTTGGGTGAAGCTGGGTGGAGGCTAGGTGTAGGTGTAGGCTAGGTAAAGGCTGGGTGGAAGCTAGGTGTAGGTGTAGGCTAGGTGAAAGATGGGTGGAGGCTAGTGGCGGTGTAGGCTAGGTGAAGGTTAGGTGTAGGCTGGTGTATGGCTATGGTAGGCTGGGTGGTAGGCTGGAGTGTGGCCTATGTGGGGCTATAATGGAGGCTATATGGAGGCTAGGGTGTGTGGTGTGTGTGTGGTGTGTGTGTGTGTGTGTTGTGTGTGGTGTGTGTGTGTGTGTGTGTGTGCGGCGCCCGCGTGTGTAGATGTTACCGAAATATCAAAAAAATAGGGCTAAGCCCCTAAAGGGTAGCCAAAAATTACCGTGGGCCAAAATTGACCCATGGAAGACCAAAAGGTAGGCAAAAATTACCGTGGGCAAAATTGACTCCATGGGAAAAGACCAAAGGGTAACCAAAAAATACGGGGGCAAAAATGACCCACGGAAGATCAAAGGTTAGCCAAAAATTCCCGTGGGCAAAAATTGACCCATGGCCGAAAAAAATTAGGGGGTGCGTAAAATAGGGGGCAATACGTACAACGGTTGCTGACGCAACCGTTTGGCGCAACCCTTCTTCGAAGGGTTGCTAAAAATTAGGGTTGCCAAAAAATTAGGGTTGCCAAAAAATTACGGCTGCCAAAAAATTAGGGTTCTCAAAAAATTAGGGTTCTCAAAAAATACCGTGCAAAAATGACCATGGAAGACCAAAGGGTTGGTCGAAAAAATTAGGGTGGGACATGTACAACGGTTGCTGCGCAACCGTTTGGCGCAACCCTTCTTCGAAGGGTTGCAAAAATTAGGGATGCCGAAATTAGGGTTGCAAAAAAATTAGGGTGCCAAAAAAATTAAGGCGAAAAAAATTGGGTTGCCAAAAAATTAGGGTAACCCCAAAAAAATACCGTGGCCAAAAATGACCCATGGAAGACCAAGGGTTGGTCGAAAAAAAGGTAAAGGCCCAAAAAGGTAAAGGCCCAAGGTCAAGGTCAGGTAAAAAATTTTGGCTCAAAAGGTCAAGCCCCAAAAAAGGTCAAGCCCAAAAAAGGTCAAAAAAGGTAAAAAATGGGGCTCAAAAAGGCGCGGTCAGAAAGGTCAAAAAGGTCGCGGTCACTTTCTTGCAACCTAGTGGCACTCACTTGGCACTATTGGCAACTCACTTGGCACTCCTTAGGCCACTCACTTGGCCATCATTGGCACTCATATTGGCATCACCTGGCACTTCACCTGGCAAACTCAATCTGCCACTCAATAGAATACTCATAGAACACTAATAGAACATCACTAGATACTCCTTACGGTGATTGGGAACCATTAAAGCCATCAAGTTAAGCGTGGGTCAAATTGAACGCCATGGTATATGACACAGGGGTCAGGCTGAAATATCATGGTCAAACAAGGTTAAGACATCAAAGTTGTAGGGGCACGTGTAGGCTAAGTGAAGGTTGGGTGGAGTCTAGGTGTAGGTGTAGGTTGGGTTGGATTTCCTAAGGTGTAGGTGTAGGTTGGGTGGAAGGCCTGGGTGGAGCTAGGGGTAGGTGTAAGCTAGGTAAGGCTGGGTGGGCTAGGTGTAGTGTAGGCATAGGTGAAGGATGGGTGGAGGCTAGGTGTAGGTGAAGGCTGGTGTAAGCTAGGTGTAGGCTGGGTGTAGGCTATGTGTAAGGCTGGGTGTAGGCTGGGTGTAGGCTATGTTGAGGCTGAGTGTAGGCCTTATGGGGCTAGGTGTGTGTGTGGTGTGTGTGTGTGTGTGTGTGTGTGTTGTGTGTTGTGTGTGTGTGTGTGTGTGCGCGCCCGCGTGTGTAGATGTTACCGAAATTATCAAAAAAATAGGGCTAAGCGCCCTAAAGGGTAGCCAAAAAAAATTACCGTGGGCCAAAATTGACCCATGGAAACAAAAGGTAGGCAAAAATTACCGTTGGGCCAAAATTGACCCATGGAGACCAAAGGGTAAACCAAAAAATTAACAGTGGGCAAAAATGACCCACGGAAGATCAAAGGGTAGCCAAAAAATTAGCGTGGGCAAAAAATTGAACCATGGCCCGAAAAAAAATTAGGGGGTGCGTAAAATAGGGGGCAATACCTACAACGGTTGCTGACGCAACCGTTTGGCCAACCCTTCTTCGAAGGTTGCTAAAATTAGGGTTGCCAAAAAAATTAGGGTTGCCAAAAAATTACGGCTGCCAAAAAATTAGGGTTTCTCAAAAAAATTAGGGTTCTCAAAAAATACCGTGGGCAAAAAATTGACCCATGGAAGACCAAAGGTTGGTCGAAAAAATTAGGGGGGACATGTACAACGGTTTTGCTGACGCAACCGTTTGGCGCACCTTCTACGAAGGGTTGCAAAAATTAGGGAATGCCGAAAAAATTAGGGTTGCCAAAAATTAGGGTTGCCAAAAAAATTAGGGTTTCCAAAAAAATAGGGTGGACAGAAAATACCGTGGGCCAAAAATGACCCATGGAGGAACCAAAGGTTGGTCGAAAAAAAAGGTAAAGGCCCAAAGGTCAGAAAAGGTCAGGTCAGGTAAAAAATTTGGGTCAAAAAAGGTCAAGCCCAAAAAAGGTCAAGCCCAAAAAGGTCAAAAAAAGGTAAAAATGGGGCTCAAAAACGCGGTCAGAAAAGGTCAAAAAGGTCGCGGTCACTTTGCACGTCCAATATCCCTCCCCTACTATATCATATTTATATTATATATATATAGATTACATATTTTAAAAGTCAATATATATATATATATATAATATATATATATATATATATATATATATATATATATATATATATATTATATATATATATATATATATTAATATATATAATATAATATTATATATATATATATATATATATAATTAATAGAAAAAATATTTTAGAAATATGTGAGCAAGTTTTTTTTTAATTGTAATTCTTCATTGAAGGAAGGAAGTAAAAATCCGGAAATAAAGGAAGCGAAGTAGGAAATAAAAAGAGGAAAACAATAACTATCCTATAAAATATTTAGGAAGTTCATTTTCTCTCGCTTTATATATATATATATATATAATATATATATATAATATATTATATATATATTATATA
>JABUQX010077918.1:27500-30000 GCA_015478945.1 Trachelipus rathkii
ATTATATATATTATATTTATATATATATAATATATATATAATATAATCATATATATTATATATATATATATTATATATATATATATATATATAATTTATATATATATTATATATTAATATATTATTATATATTCTCATATATGGACTTTCTTAAGTTAAACCACGTAGCGGAAAATAATTTATGCTATGTAAAGTTGGTAAACCTTGGAAATGCATTTTAAGATTCTGAAAACAATATTTTTTACGTAATGTAAAAAGAAATATTCTTTTTTGTTTTTTTGTGCTTCACGGTAGGCTTATGAAATAAAAAGCTTATATATATATATTATATTTATATATATATATATATATATATATATATATTATAATATATATAATATTCATATTTATTTAAAAATATAGAATGTTTCCCCCAGATTTTTTTAATGCTCAACAGTTGTCTAGAAGACGGCAGTCCTACAGTAAAACAAATTATATATTTGGAATAAGCGGAAAATTTTTAAGGATGGGCTTTAAATTTTTTTTTTTTTTTCGTCGAAAAATTAAAAAAAATTAATTTCACCCATTTAGCGGGGTCTCGAGCCGACGGGAAACAGAGGGGGGGACGAAGTCCAACCGTCGTCACCGTTTAGGCGAGAGAGACTCCTGCCATCTTTGCGTTTTACCCTATGGTATTCCTTTAGTTAACAAAAAAGATATAATTTTACTCCAAAATACACTTGGTAATTACTAACTAAAGGACATACATAGCGGTAAACCGCAAGATGGCAGGAGTCGGGGCTCTCGGCCCGGTGGACCGACGGGGGGGATTCGTCCCCCCTCTGTCCCCGTCGGCTCGAAAGGAAAAAATGTTGAAATATTTTTAAAATATTTTCGAAGAATTAAAGCCCCCCCCCAAAAAAAAAAAAATAAACATAAAAAAAAAAAAAAAAAAGTTTAATTCTTCTTAAAATTTTCGGCTGAATTAAAGACCTAATGGGGTTGGACTGTAGGAGCTGCCGGTTCCTAGTTACATACTGTGAGCAATTAAAAAAATCTGAACAACTATTATATATTATATATATTATATATAGTATTATATATTATTATATAATATAATAAATTTGTATACATAATTTTTTAATGTATGAATATTTTATTCTATAACTATAAATTACAATATTTATATATACATACAATATATATATAAATTTTAATAAAATAAATTGAAAAATAAATCAATTTTGAAGCTCAAAAAAAAAAAGTAAGTTCTTTTTATAGAAATCAATTTTTAATTTTTCCTTTACCTAAATAAAATCATTAACAAAACCATTCAATACTAAATTATTTTCCGCTACGGTGGTTTACTTAAGGTCCTATATATATTAAAATATACTATTTATTATATATATATATATATTATATATATATTATATATATATAATATGTATATTATAATATAATATATATATAATATATATATATATATATATATTTAAATATATATATTATATATATTATATATATATAATTTATATATATAATATATATATATTATATATATTATATTATATATATATATATATTTATATATATTATATTATTATATATATTATATTATATATATTATTTTATAATATATATTATATATATATATATAGCAGCCTCCCGAGCATCATGTAACTAAATAACTATAACAGCTACAAGAAATAAATAAACATTTTTCTGAAATTTCAGCAAGCAATTTCGTCGATGAAACTTAAAAAAAAATTATTTTATTCTAATATTTAAATATTATGTAATATTAATATAATCTTAGGGCTGGCAGCGTACGCGTATCTTAACCTTTCCATTTCTTGCATTAGTATAGCGAGAGCAAAGAGTTTCCAAAAAATATTGTTTTGAAATAAGACCTGGAGTAATGTTGTTTTTTCTTTTTATTTCCTTTTTTAAGCTTTTATCCCACAAAATCTCTTAAGGGGACGGAAGTCCCGCACCGTCGGTCCCCACGGTAGGCCGGAGAAACCCTACCCGTCCATCTTTCAGGTTTCCTTGGGATCTCCTTTTATGTAAAAAAAGATCGACATTTGGCAACCTTAACGTTCTCTCGTAGCGATGGAGTTCCTTCGTTCTTCTCAAAAAAAATTATCATTATCAATCAGGATTTTTCTAACATTTTTTTAAGGTATCATTGCCTAGGTTATTTTTTTTATTTTTTTATTTCATGATGAAAAATGTCTCCTGATTAATTAAAATTTTTATTTATTTTCCTGTAGCTGTTTTAGTTTTTTTGTTACATGCATGTTGCTTTCGGGTGGCCCACGATACTATATAATATATTTATTTATATAAATATTTATATATATAATATATATTAATATATAATATTATTATATGAATATAAATATAATATATATTTATATTATTTATATATATATATATATATATATATATATATATATATATATATATATAAGGGTGAATAAGCTATATAAAAATTTGCAACTACGTTCAAGTAGCT
>JABUQX010077918.1:35000-42500 GCA_015478945.1 Trachelipus rathkii
CAGAGTGTAGTAGGAAAGTTGTGAATGACAGTAATGGGGCTGGTGCAATTAAATCGTTGGTTGATGTAAAGTGACTAAGTCTTGAGTGCGCTAGGATCTTACATGAGGGTATGTTGTTACCTGTGTTAATGTATAGTAGTGAGACTATGGTCTGGAATAAGAGGTGTTGATCTAAAGTACAATGTGTTCAGATGAATAATCTTAATGGTGTTTTAGGTGTGAAAAGAATTAATAAAATTGAGAATGAACGTATTAGAGAGTTGTGTGGTGTGAGGAAAGGGGTAAATGGGAGAATAAATGAAAGTACGTTGAAATGGTTTGGTCATGTGGAAAGGATGGAAGATAGTCGGTTTGTTAAACATATGTATAGTGGTGAGTGTGATGGGATTCGACCGGCTGGGAGATCGAAGAAAAAGTGGATTGAGTCAGTAAAGGAATGTATGGAGGAGAGAAATGAGAGTTTGGCAGAGGCAGAAGAAAGGTGCATAATAGGAGTGAATTGCAGGATTTTCTGAGGGGGTATGGTTGTAGCTCACCTGGGCCAAGGGATGAACCCTAAATTGAGGAGATGCCATAGTGAGGGTCCATCGAGGTTCCGTGAAGCTCTAGGGTGTATTTTCTGACTGCGACGAGTTCTTACAAAAAGGTGTAAAGGGGGCGGTAAGGGTGAGCTTTCTTTTCGACTTACTTCATATTCTTCTACTACTTTTCTGTTTCCGGTGCATGTTAAGCACCTTACCTCCAGTCTTGGGGAGAGAAGGTGGGTGATGATGATGATGATGATGATGATGATGATGATGATGATGATGATGATGATGATGATGATGATGATGATGATGATGATGATGATGATGATGATATATATATATATATATATATATATATATATATATATATAATATTATATATATATATATATATATATATATATATATATATATATATATATATATATATATATATATATATATATATATATATATATATAAAAATATATATATATATATATATATATATATATATATATATAACATAAATATATATATATATATATATAAATACATATATATAAAAATATATATATAATATATATCTAATAATATATATATATATATAATATAAATAATCATAATAAAACATATATGTATGTATTTATATTTTATATAAATATATAATGAATAATTATAACTATAAATATATATATATATATATATATATATATATATATATATATATATATATATATATATATATATATATATATATATGTTTTTTTATAATATATTTGTAGTGTTCTTATACTTGATACAATTTTCTTTTACTTGTACTTGTACTTGAACAAATTCTAGAGTACTTGCACTTGTACTTGAACAATTCTAGAGTACTTGTTCTTGTACTTGTACTTGAACACAAGCCTGATATATATATATATATATATATATATATATATATATATATATATATATATATATATATCTTTATATATATATATATATTTATATATATATATATATATATATATATATATATATATATATATATATATATATATATATATATATATATATATATATATATATATATATATATATATATATATATATTTATATTTATATATATATATATATATATATATATATATATATATATATATATATATATATATATATATATATATAATATATATATATATATATATATATATATATATATATATATATATATATATATACTATATATATATAGTATCACCTCTGTTTGTAAATAGCTAGAGTTGGAGAAAAAGTAATTCTTTAATCACATCAATGGCCGATAAGTTCCTAAACTCCGCGTTTAAAAGCGTGCAAGTAAAAGAAAATCGAAACAAAGAAGAGGGAAAATGTTCAACATTAAGCAATAGCGTAGAACAAGAATAAGAATGCACATTAAGTCTGGGATCGGTGAGCTGAATCGAAAAAGATTGAGATTGTGTGGAAAGACGAGTTCATTTAGCTCCAATGAAAGGCGTTGGTCGCTCAAGACAGCAGGTCGGTGGCCATGGAAGTCGGCATCCGCCAAGGAGTGTGTAACAACTCACCTGCCGAAGCGACTAGCAAGGTCACGGGATGGATCGCTAGTCCGGATCCTGGATACTGGAGAATCGGGGTACCAACGGCTCTTCCTTCTCCTTCACAAGAGGGGACCGTCCCGGATATGTAGGGGCACGAGTAGGAGGGCACGGGGGTGGCGCAGAAGTTCATTGCGTGAGCCGGAGTGGAGCCGCCTCCGGTGCAGATCTTGGTGGTAGTAGCATGTAATCGGATGGGAACCTCGAAGGCCTGTTGCGGGGAAGGGGTCATGGTCAACTGCGTTTGTACGAGGGGTAGTCGGTCCTTTTTTAATTCCAATGTTCGAATCCCGCTGATGGAGAGTAAAATCTCCTTTGACTCATTAATATCAAATAGGGGCTGGCCTTTGAGTACTCAGTAATTATGTGAGGAGAAAACTGGGAGCTTTAAAAGCTACGCTTGAAACGTTCTTTTTTGGGAACGTGGATGGTCTAGTGGATAGAGCTCCCGGTTACCATTAACTCAGCAACGCGGAGTTCCAGTGTTCGAATCCCGCTGATGGAGAGTAAAATCTCCTTTGGCTCATTCATTTCATCTTTCCAAGGAGCCCTGTTTGTGTGAAATTACACCAGATACGCGAGGTGACGTTGGATAAGGTCAAGCAATGCTCCTTCATAGAGCAAGCAAGTCGGATGGTATGATGAAATTATAAAAGCTCTCCTTAATATCCAACCGTATACGAACTTATTTGGTGACAAAGATAATGTGATGCTTTCAAAAAAGATCACGAGGGAAAGAAAGGGATGAATATTTTTGACATAAGAAGGTTCGAGGTTCGAGCCATGTTTTCGAAAAAGATTTTATCTACTAGAAAGACCAGTAAACTGAGTTATTGAGGAATTCAAAACAATAAATATTTTCAATGTCCCAAACTCACTGTTAAAACACGTAAAAGATGAAAAGTCAGTTTTTCTTTGGACATCCTTTCTAAATATATATATACGGTATATATATATATATATATATATATATATATATATATATATATATATATATATATATATATATATATATATATATATATATATATATATATATATATATATATATATATATATATATATATATATATATATATATATATATATATATATATATATATTATATATATTTTTTTTTTTTTTAATATTTTATATATATATATATATATATATATATATATATATATATATATATATATATATATATATATATATACTCATATACATATATATATATATATATATATATATATATATATATATATATATATAGTGAATTTATGAATTTTTGCATTTACAAATTTGACTTAACAACATAAGTAAGAATTTCATTGGTATTTGTAATTTTTTTTCGTTTTTTCAGTTCACAGTTTTATTGTTTTGTAAATCTTTATTTGGTTTTGGAGCTAAGGAATTTTCTGAATTTGTATCTTATTTGTAGCATTTTAAATACAATAAAAAAAATGACGTTAATTAAAATGGAGAACAAATTTTTTTTTCTGTTCCATATCTTCCGATACTTGTTTCTTATGCATGTTGTTGCGCTGATTCCAGAAATCATATTGGTTTTGTCTATAAGGTTCAATTGTGACTCTATTCCTTTGAAAACATTAAATAAAAATTACCAAAAAATTAATTTTTCTCGTGAGCAGTGGAAATATGGTTGGGTGTGCAAGTGATATTCTAAATAATAAAGGTTTGTTTCTTGCTCAGTTTTATATGCTCTGATAGTTTCATATTGATAGGATAATAAGAAAAAAGATATCACGAATTTTTATCTACAAAAATGAAAAAAATATACTTCATACATGAAAATCACGATAACTTTCAATTATTTTTATTTATTTTATTTTTAAACTTAAAAGTTCACACCTCACGGGCATAGCCCTATTCAAAGAGGGGAACTTTTTCAGGTAATTTCTAACTAGGATCCGAACTAGGATTCGAACCCGCGACATTGCCATGCGACTCCGTCGCTCTACCGTTTGAACCACGGTAGCGGCTATCGATATGATATTTTAAGTGCATGTACAATTAAACGAGATACACGTTTTTATTAACTTTATTTGTATGTATACTCAACAATTTTGCAGCTACCTAAAGAAAAAAAAATATTTTATTTTATTTTTTAATGCTTTCGTGTAAATAGCCGCAAAGTGAGGTCTTAATAGACTAAAATTAATAAGATTTTTGAATCAGACCAACAAAATATATAAGAAATAAGTATCGGATTATCTGCACCAAATTTGTGTACCTCAAAGATTAACAGAATTATTTAATTTGTCAGATTGATTTTGATCTTTTTCTGTTCTTTTAGGTAATACTTTTTAAGGCGTTTCTTTAAATTTTAGTTAATTTTTTAGTTGTATTATAAATCAAAAGATTTCAAAAGTTGATAAACAGAATACTATATAATAAATAAAATTTAACTCTGCGATTTCGATTTAAAATTTATTAATAAATTTAATCAAATGAATTTCAGGAAAACATGGATTTACAAAATAGTAAAATGAAAAAAAGTGCAATTTATGAAACACAAAATGAAATACTTTCTTTCATTAAATAATTTTAACGTTTTTAATTGTTTTTCATATTTTAATTAATTATTGTTATATAGCTACGTCCAGGTGCTGCGAGCTGGAATATTTTCTACATTTTTCAACTCGTGATTCGGCACAACCATTTTTAAATTATAAGGAAAGGCTCCCAAGTTTTTATTCTGTTAAAATCCAGCTCCTGGAGGAAATATAAAATATATTTTATATTATTTTTTTTTATCTGGCTCCACCAACAAAAAAAAAATTCTGGTCCTGATAAACCAAAAGTTTTCTGATTCGGCTGAATAAAATTAATTCAACTCCACCAAAAATCTTTTGGCTCCGCAATCCAGATTACAACTAACTTTATTGAAATATTTTCCAGTGTTTATATTATAAATTGTAATGAAAACCTCACAAATTACTTTTATCCTCATTATCATTACCAGGCGTGTTTTTTTAAATTCAAAATGGGTTACTGATTTTAAATAAAAATGAAATACATTGTAGATCATAAATTTAACTCCATGGGGAAAAGCATTAGAAGGTTTTTTTATCATATATGACTTTACTGAGATAAACATTCAACATTGCTTTTATTTCTCAATAAACTGTTAAATTCAGCAAATCTGCTTACCATGAATGTTTTAGTCCCTAATTCTGGGCTGAACAAATGTCTGAAGATATAAAACAATCATTTAATTACTTTATAGTAATTGCTACCATTATATCATCCATATTTAAATGTGCTCCATTTCTAGCCTCCTAATATTTTTCATTGTTTTAGTGACGAAATGTAATGTATATTTTTGATACATATGGAAAATCAGAGTTCTCACATTTAACTAAAATAAAATTTTACAAATGAATGAAAAGATTCTATTACAGGATTTTCAAGAAAATATTTACACACCCTAAACTTTTAAAATTTATATACTGTAGATTGTAGATGCAAAAAGAAAAAAATATTGTTATATTTTAAAAATTTTTTGCTAAATTATAAATTTATAACTATTAAAGTTTTGACTTTTAAATTTTAATATCTTTTCTTGTCTAAACTATGAAATATGATATCTATCTCTTTATGATTGTTGAAAGGATTAAAGAGTATTAGATTATATTGCAAAAATATTTCCTCAAACTTTGAATATATCATCAATTTCCATTCCTTAACAAAAATATCATTTATTTATTTTCATCTTTTTTAGATAAAGGTTTTTCAAATATATTTTGATAAAAGTTGATCGATATTTTTATCATTAAAGAAGATTCTTAAGTATTTTGTAGCGCTGATTTCGAAAATGACCTTTATTCTCCCCGTATTATGTAAAGTTTTTTAATAAATCAGATTTTCAAATTATTTAGCTCTACACCCTTTATATAATATAATTATAACCTTTCTTATATTTAAAATTAATCATGAAAGTGTGTTTCAAGTTTTAATCAATGAAATATCATTTTTTATATATAGGTATTTATATATAATTATATATTTTATAGTGTATATTTTTATATGCTACTATATATATATACTTAATATATATATACTATAATATATATATAATATATATAATATATTACTTTATAATATTATATATTATATATATATATAATAATATATATATATATATATATATATATATATACATTCTAGGACTAAACATAAATAGTGAATTGTCTTGGAGACCTCACATCACATCGGATGCTAAAATGGCCTCAAAGGGGATTCTGTTCAGATTGCGTGATTTTTTTCTTCTGCTCAGATGCTCAGTTATATAAAGGTTTATTCGCCCTGTATGGCAATCTGTTCCATTTGGGGTGGTTCGGTTCACTCTTTTGGATATGAGTTGAGCTAAGGCTAAGAGGCTTTATAACGTCCATACTTTCTGACTCGTCCTTGACCTCTTTCTCTTGCGTCGTGCGGTGGGTGCCCTATCTCTTTTCTGTAGGGTATTACAACGGCAGGTGCTCGAGAGAATTGACTTTCGCATTCCACCTCCATTGCGTCGACCTCGTAATACAAGAGGTGCCTTGTCTCTCTGAATATTTGTGTGAATCTTGGAGACTCAAGGATATCGTTGTGGTAATTCTTCTTTCAGCCACGATCTGTTTTGTGGAACTCTGCTTCTTTTATTTTCCCCGTTATATTCAAATCATCTTCTCTATTTAATCCGGTTGCGCCACTGAGGGAATTGCGTTAGCGGACAGGGTGGGTTATTTCCATTTATTTTAATGTTTCTTTAAAGTAATTTTTATTATTTTTTTTTTATTTTATTTTTTTGCCCTCCTTTGAAAAGGGCATTGCCCGTGAGTGTGGTATATGTAAAATTATATTAGTATATATATTATATATATATATGATCTATATTTATATATTATATAATTATATATATATATATATAATATAATTATATATATATATAAATATATATATATATATAATTTAGTAACATAAATCCCCTATACTTACATTTCTGATTCGGTCACTTTTCTAATGGGTTTTTAATAATTCCAAAAGATTAAGCAAGCAATTTTTCTTATCAACTTTGAATTTAATTCCCAAGTCTCACATCGAAACAAAATATTCGGAACAAACACACAATCAAATGAATTCATTTTTATCTTAGATAAATTTCTGTTTTACCTTATTTCACTAAGACTACCTAATGCTCTTTCACCTCCTGTATTCTTATGGTCAATCTTTAATTTTAATTTTTTAAAAGCCCCAAGTAGTATTATAATGACAGAACCCAGGCCATGCTATATTTTAACTTCTAGCAAGGCAACGTCTTTCCATGAAGTATTTTCTAGCCTTTCTAGCACCCCAGCTACGTTAGTGGGCACTTTCCAATGCTGACGTACTTTCCTGAGGTA
>JABUQX010077918.1:50000-52500 GCA_015478945.1 Trachelipus rathkii
ATTAATTATTATTATTATTATTATTATTTTCAATTATTATTATTATTATTATTATTATTATTATTATTATTATTATTATTATTATTAATTATTTATTATCTATTATTATTATTATTATTATTATTATTATTATTATTATTATTATATTATATATTATTATTATTGAATTATTATTAAATATATTATATTATTATTATTAATTAATATTATTATATTTTTATCATTATTATTATTGTAATCATTATTAATATTATTATTTAATTATATTATTATATTATATTATATTATTATATAATTATTATTCATTATTATTAATTATTATTATTAATTATTAATTATGTATTGATTATTATATTATTATTAATATTATTATTATTATTGTGATTGTTATTATCTTATTATACTTCCTTTGTTATTTATTGCTTATCGCTGTTCGCTATTCGTATTATTACTAATTATTCATAGTAATATAAACTTATCAAATAATTATGTTATTAAGGCATTAATATTGATTATTAGTAATAATTAGGGAGTATATTATATTCGCATTATATTTGTAATTTTAATTGTTATTAGCTTGTATCCGTTTCCCGAGTAAATTATGCTCGAATACAATCAATCAATATTCAATAGTATTATTTCAATCCTAATCTCTATAATAAGAAATGGTACCCTATCAAGCAACCCTATAGCAGGTCAATTATTAGAGGACAGCATACTCCTGTTTCTATAGGGTTAACTAACTTTACGTTGAAGAGTTTTCCGTAGAGCAACTCGTCCACATCTACGGAACATAAACACCAATATTCAAATATCATACCCTTATGCACCCTTTCCTAACTCAATTTACCTACAAATGAAGAACTTACAGTACTTTGATGTTAAGACAAAACGCTTGTAATGGTACAAAGATAATATCCTCCAAATTTGTCCCCTATTTCGTAAACACCCTGTATAATATATATATATATTTATATATATATATATATATATATATATATATTATATATATATATATATATATATATATATATAATATAATATATATATATATAATCTATGATATATATAATATATATATATAATATATTATATATAATATAGTATATATATATATATATATTATATATATATATAAATATTATATATATATATTATATAATATATATATAATTAAATTATATAATAATTATATAAATAAATATATTATAAATATATATAATATATATAATATATATATATATTATATTTTTTATATATATATAATATATATATATAATATATATATATATAAATATATATAATATATAATATATATATTAATATATATATATATAATATCATATATAATATATATATGTATATGGAGGCATACACTCCACTCTTTATCCCATTTATTCTTTAAATATGTCCATATTACTGCTTCTCAGAATTCTGTTTTATCCCAACTCTTTTTTTTTCTACTTTGCCTTAATGATCTATCTTTAACTGTGCCTCGTCTCCACTCTTAGATTGATAATTCCACTACTGCCCCTTCCAATTTGAAAGACAATTCATCCAACAGAAAATAAATGATGCTCGGAGGGTAGCCTTGAAGCAGCAGACCACTGATCTTTCTTATGCTTATAGTTTTGTTAAAGAAAACATGGTTGTTTCAATGCTTTAATAACTCAGATTCTTCATATAACTACCTGACATAATTTTCCACTCAACTATAATATCTCCTTTGAATACATAACTCTATCCTACTTCTGTTCTTAATATTCTTGATAATTTTATTATCTTGATCTTTCTTAGAAGAATTACATTTTGTTCTATTTAACAAGTTTCTAGGAAATTGGGTGTTTCAAGGCTCATTGGAAACTTCTCGCCACCCCAATTGCTAGCTCTTAATATTGGTATTGCTCGCCCTTGTATAGAATATGAATCATATATCTGGGGTTGCATGGGCGTAGGCAGGATTTCATTTAGTGGAGGGGAAAAGGTTGACTATGATATATAAAATATATATATATATATATATATATATATATATATATATATATATATATATATATATATATATATATATATATATATGTGTGTGTGTGAGAGTGTGTGTGTGGTGTGTGTGTGTGTGTGTGTGTGTGACGCAGATTTGACTTAGGGGCTGGCAAAGGTTTAGTGATTTATGTTCCTGTTCACACCACTTGCTTGCACTCACTAGACGGTGAGGTTTGGTTAAACTCAAGATATTTCCTTTTCAAGGGATAATAAAAAATGTCAGAATAAAAAAAAAGTTATTTCGGTTATATTTTTTTATATGTAACGAGGTAAGTAAAAAAAATACCTATTTGAGAGTCGTAAAGTAATATTTATGGGGGTTGGTGAATACTGAGTCCTGAGTGGTAACTAATATTCAATCTAAACTATCATTAGACGCACTGGATTTTTAACGAATTTCGCAATTAAATTTGTTTCCAATTGTTCATTTTTCACTTATTAGTTTTCTATGAATACT
>JABUQX010077918.1:57500-73132 GCA_015478945.1 Trachelipus rathkii
ATTATATTATTATATTCTTCTTATTATTATTATTATATGTATTATGTATTATTATTAATTATAGTATTATTATTATTTTATTATTTAATTAATTATTATTGTTATTTATTATTTTTTTATTATTATTTATTATAATCTAATTATTGCAATTATTATAATTGTTTTATTTATTCTTAGATACTTCAATATTCTTATTAATACACTATTATTATTATAAGCATTATTAGCCTTTTATTTATATACTAATCAATGCTTCTTATTAATATCTCAATATGTTTCCATTATAGTTTAATATGCAACAAATAATAATTTAATTAAATTTTAAATATTAATTAATTATACTTTTAACTGTTTATGTGAACCAAATACTAAATAATTAAATACAGAAAAATTAATGAACATAAAATTTATATATGATAAAAAGGATTGAGAGAGATTTCATTAAAATTAATCACTAATAATTAATATATAAATTAAATGTATTAGTTTATATTAATATAATGTATTTATATAATATATTAAAGGGTTTATTTAATGCGTAGGATTTTGAAACGTTGTTTTAGTTTCTTTTTAATTAATATTTTTATTAAAAGAAATTGTTTTTTATGTATTGAAAACATGAATTGAATAAAATATTAATAACTATTAATTAAAAACTCAGTACGAGTAGAAATAAATCAGAGACATGTTATTATTATTATTATATTAGTTATTTATTTATTTATTTATTTATTCTTCATTATTATTATTATTATTATTATTTATTATTATTATTATTATTATTATTATTAGTTATATTAATTATATAATCTTATTATTATTCATATTACTTTTGGTTTGTATTTATTTATTTATATAATTATCTATATTTTTATTAGTTATTATTAATCATTATATTTATTATTATTAGTTATTATGTATAGTATTTATTATTATTTCATTAATTATTATTATTATTATTATTATTAATGTATTGATTCATTATTATTATTATATTATTATTATTATTATTATTATTATTATTATTATTATTATTATTATTATTATTATTATTATTATTATTATTATTATTATTATTATTATTATTATTATAATACATAATTATTATTCTATATGGTATTTATTATTATATATTATATTTATATAATTATTATATATTATTATATAATTAATGTTATAAATATGTTTTTATTATTATGCAAACATCATTATTATGTTATTATTATTATTATTATTTAAATTTGTTATATTATTATGTATTATTATATTATTATTATTATTATTATTATTATTATTATTATTTATTATTATTATTCATTATATTATTATTTTATTATTATTATTATTATTATTAATTATTATTAACTATTTGTGCAAGTTTAAATTAATTTTGGTTTTCTGACATTTTGAATTTATTCAAAAGCCTCCAAGAAAATAAAAGTGGAAAAAAAGAAAAAAAGAAAAAAAGAAAATAACTTAAAACGCCGAATATTTTACAAATAAATTGAGTCATTATTTTCTATAAGAAAAAGGAATCGTGTTTTTTTTTACTTTTTAAATTCTAGAAAGGGGTATAAAAGAAGAAAAAAAAAACTTCTCAAAGCAAGCTTTAAAGTAAAGAGAACCAAATTCAACTGCTTATGTAGAAGATAGAGGTTAATTCTAAAGAATAGAGATGGTTGGAAAGAAGCACTGCGGACAGGCACGGAGTTTGAAATTTTCGGTACAAAACCCGTTAAAATACTGACCCCTTCTTCTGGAGTTCTGGGACGGTTTCTCAAATATAAAGGTGTGACATAAGAGTAGTCAACTCCCTCAATCGTTTGCTATTGTGATGCCTTTAGAAAAAAGAATAAAAGATAGAATTCCAACTTTGCGTGACAAAGATAAAAGGTAAACAGGTGATTTTGAGAATTTATTACTATAGTATATATCCATAATATATATATATTATATATATATATAACTATATATATATATACTATATAATATAGATATATATATATACTCCTCATATATAGATATTAATTTATAATTACTATATGATATATTTATAATTAGTTTCATATTATAGTATTATATTTATTATATATCACGTATAATATATATATTTACTATGAATATATATAATATACTATATATATACTATATATATATAATATATATTTATATATACTATATATATTAATATCTTTATATAATATATATATAATAATATATTATAGTTATAATATAATATATATAAATATATATATTATATTTAATATATATACTACTCTGATTGGAAAGTTTTAAGATACGTATACTACTACATTAATGTCGTACGTTGATAGTAACTATATATATATAGTATAATTTATAGTATATGATTATATAATATTGTCTATGTAATAGCGTATTATATATTTATTCTATTAATAATATAATAAGTTAAATATAATATTAAACATAATGTGATATAAAGAATTCATATATATTCTTTATTATTTTAGTTTATCCTATATACATATACTAATATATATATTATCGTAACTATATTATAATATAATATAACTATTAATATAGTTAATTACTCACTTGTTTTGTGACTTCTAGGCTATAAATAGCATCATGTGGCTTTACATATATATAGTATTCCGTCCCTGTATAATGAATCAGTTTCCGCCGCGTCTAATATAATCATCCTCATAACTTCAATATACATTGTGATACTAGGTATATTTAATTTATATAATCCTATTTTAGGTGTATATCTAATACATAACTGTCTATTATAGTTACTACTTGTAATAAACTCAGCTCTTACCTCTAGATACTATATGGTCGTATTATTTATACTATACTATATATATACATAGTTTAGAATCTAAGTAGCTACTTTTATGATTTTTAGTTATATACTATATATGATAAGGTGAGAACACTTAAACCAAAAGTACGATTTTGTAATATTTGTTTAGAACCGAAACTTAGTCTTCGGGTAATAACCCGTTCTTCCCTCATTTTTCTAGGCTAGTATGGGAATAATAAGTGATGTAAACTTTTACATCAGGAGGACAAAATCATTAGTTAGTTAAAAGTTAATAAAAAGTATAAAATATCAAATTTCAATGGAAATTGAAATAAAAAACCTTTAAATATAAATTACATGTAAAATATAAGTTAATACTTTGTAAGGTAAAGAGTTCATAAGTTTAAATCAACAACTATCACATCTCCAAGCTTTAAGAGCGGTTCGTATAATTATATTAAACGGGCACTTTTCTCGTTCCCCATCATCAGATCCCTGCAGAATCTGTCCTCCCCTTACGTAAATAATTCCGAATTTAATTGACACTCGGTCGCTACCTACTATAACTCTATCTAAAGTATTATCACTAGGTTGTGAATGTTTAGAATCTTGTTTCTGATAGAGTGTTGGTTGAACAGCATAACAACGAAGTGCGACATGAGGTATACTATATATAGTATTACTACTAGTATATATATTACTTATATATAGCTATAATACATATTTTATATTATTATATATATATACTAGCCGCCTATATATATAATATACCGTATCTCAGTATATAATATATATATGTGTCTATTTATATATATATATAATTCATTATTAGTAGTACTCCGTATATTGTATATATATAGATGATATAACTAGTTCATTTATCCTCTATATCTAATAGTCTCAAATTATTTCCTTATATTCAGTAATAAATATATATAATAATAGATAAATATATTATATATAATATATATATATATATATATATAGTATATATATATATATATATGTATGTATTGGTAAGTAATTTCAAAGTTACACATGAACCCCAGAGTCTTGTTATAGATGTATCTCTAGTACTATAATTATTATATATAATATATATATATAATTTTTATCATATATACATATAATATACTTATATAGTATATATATGTATATATTATATATTTGTATTTATAAATATATATTGTATAGTCTATATAAATTGTCAAAATATACTATAATATATATACTATAAAACTATATTATATAATAGTAATATATATATATATATATATATATATTATATACTAATATAATATATATAATTTAATATATTAATATAAAAGAGATAGCACATATGTAATATAGTATTAGTTTATATATATTACTAATATATATATATATCATATATATATATTATTATATAATATATATATATGATTAATATATATTATATATTAGTATATATCATATATACTGACGTCCTCAAGTATATTTAATTCGAGTATATATAATAGATTAAATATATATAATATTAATAATATATAAATAATAATTTTTCTGAAGATTTTAAAGTAACAAAACCTTATTTAGTATATATATATAAATATACTCGTTATTCTAATATATTATAGTATAGTTCTATAGATTATATATAGTATTATTACTTCTAATAATACTATACTATATAATATTATGAGGTATATTATTTATATAGTATCATTTTATATAAAAGGGTATTTATATACTAGTCTAAAGTGATAAAATAGATATTATATATAATATATATATAGTATAATATATATTATATTGATAATAATGCATATATTTATATAATATATTATATATATATATGTATGTTACTATTAGTATATATATGTATATCCAATATATATATGACCTACCATATATATATATATACTATATATTATATATATATTATATATATATATTATGATACTGATGTCATTGTGTATATTAATGTTTGTAAAGTGTTATCGCTATCAAATTTATGTTTTCAATATCTGCAAGCTTTCAATCCCAAAAACAATTCTCTCTATTACTAGGATATTAAAATTTTTCGAAAAACCAAGTTTCATTATTCTCTTTTTCCTTGACATCTTAGTTATTATTTTAATTATATTATCATTATTATATATTTATTATTATTATTATTTATTATTATTATTAATTATTATGCTTTCATTATTTATTATTATTATTATTTTTATTATATCTCGTTTATGTAGATCATGTTATGTATTATTATTATTATTATTATTATTATTATTATTATTATTATTATTATTATTATTATTATTATTATTATTATTATTATTATTATTATTATTATTATTATCATTTTCTGAGCATTTTGAATGAATTATTATGTTCATTGATAACATCTATTATATCTAATATACATATTATGTATATTATTATATATATTCATTATTATATTATTATTATTATTATATTTTATATTCATTTTCTATTATTATTAATTATTATATTATTATTTATTATTATTAATTATTATATATTATTATTATTATTTATTATTATTGTATTATTGTTATTATTATGTATATTATTATTAGTATTATATGTATTTATTATTATTATATTTGATTATATTGGATTATTATTATTATTATTAATGCCCATGTAAAGTTATTTGTATTCTAATTTTTTTCTGAAAGCCACCAAGAAAATAAAAGGGGGAAAAAAATAAAAAAGGGAAAAAGAAAATAAATAAAAAAGCCAGATATTTTACAAATAAATTGAGTCATTATTTTCTAAAAGAAAAAGAATTCTTCTTTTTTTTTTTTATACTTTTTAAAAGTCGTCGTAACCAGTCACTGGTAGAGTCCAATTCTAGAAGGGGATATAAAACAAGAAAAAGAAAACTCATCAAATGACCCCCACTTCCTAACGCAAGTTTTTCAGATGAACTTCAAAGCAAGTTTAAAAATAAAGAGAACGAAATTCAACTGCTAATGTAGAAGATAGAAGTTAATTCTAAAGAATAGAGATGGTTGGGAAGAAGCACTGCGGACAACCAGGGAGTTTGAAACTTTCGGTACAAAACCCAAGTTAAAATACTGACCCTTTCTTTTGGAGTTCTGTGACGGTTTCTCAAATATAGAGGTGTGACATACGAGTTGTCAACTCCCTCAATCGTTTACTATTGTGATGCCTATAGACAAAAGAATAAAAGATTGAGTTCCAACTTTGCGTGGCAAAAATAAAAGGTAAACAGTGTTTGAGATATATATATTTTTTTATATACCCTACGTATATATATATTAATATATATATATATATATATTTACTATATATATATATATATATATATATATATATAATTTATATATTATCATTATTTTACTATTATTATATTATATATATTTAATAAATATATATATATTAATATTATATATATTATTACTTATAATATATATCTTTATTAATATATATATATATTCATAATAGTGAGTATAGCAACTAAATTTGAATATTATTATTGCCTTTGTCTTGCAAAACTTATTTTCTTAAGGTTCCTCTGCCTCCTCAATATAATGTTAAATGTTTATATGCATTTAAAATAATTTACTTATTATTATGGATAAAGTTAAATAATAGTAAAGAGTTCATGATGTTTAAACAATGAATCTTTTACTTCAATATTAAAAGTACAGTTAAAGCTATAGATTTTCTATTTAAGTTCTCTGCTTGAGTATGCCTAATTATACAAACTAATAGCGTCTCTAGCAATGGAGATGGGTCTAATCTGTTGTGTTATCCAAGCAGTCCAGAATTTTAGTAATGAATATTTCAATTGAAAGTATCATATTAGAGTACATGATATATAGGTAATCATAATATTTTTTTGAGTAAATCTAAGCAATATGCTAACGTGTACAACAAGCTATTCGTATATTATATATTCTTATATATTTATAGTTCTCATTCATAATAGTATAATAGATAAATATAAAATAATAAAATCAATATATAATATATAAGGTCACCTGTAGTTGTAAGATTAAACTTCACTATTCTCTCTCTCCAAAAATAATTCGAATAATATTAGAATTAAATGATTTTTTTTAGTTTTAGGAAATAAAGGCATTTTAAGATTCTGAATTTGCAATAATATTAATGAAACTGAAAAGAAAATATTTTTGTTGTTTTTTTGTGCTTCACTGAAGGCATATGAAAAATAATAAAGGTATATATATATATAAATATAACTTATATATATTATTATATATAATAATTTAATATATAGTATATAAACATTATAAATATAATAAATATTAAGTAAAGTAATGTATATTACTTTGGCCTTATATAATAAAATATATATTATTATAATTATTATATTTAAATGAAAATATATTATATTATATATTAATTATTTTAATAGTATATTTAGTAAAACCCTATAGTATATATATGGTCAAGAATTTTAAATGTTCACAGTAGTAACTAGGGACCGGCAGCTCTTACAGTAAAACAAATTATATGATTTGGACATCAGTCTCGGAAAATTCTAAGGATTGGGATTTCTATTTTCTTTTTTTTTTTTTTTTTTTTTTTTTTTTTTTTTTTTTTTTTTTTTTTTTTTTTCATCGAAAAATATTTTAAGAAATTATTCCCCCCATTTTAAGGGGGCTCGGACCGACGGGGGACAGAGGGTTGTGGAAGGAAACGTCGTCATGACTCCCCGCTCATAGTGTGTATCAGAATAAAGTAGTAACCGAGGAACCCCCGCGACACCCAAATAGACGAAGAGCTGGGGTTCCTGAGCGAGGTCCATCACCCGTGATGGGTAGCGGGGGATAGCTTCTCCCCCGTCCGTCCACCGGGGAGATCCGATGGAGACCCCGACCCTGCCAATGGCTTTTTGCTATGCGGTTTTACCGTTTTTATGGTAATTCCGGATTCTAGGTTAAAAGATTAATCCACAAGGTTTGGAAGGTAAAATGATATTCTGGTTTTTATATTTATATAATATTATATCTATATAATTATATATTATATATATAAGTATATATATATATAAAAGTATATAATATTATATATTAAATATTGGGTGTTAGACTATTATATATAACTACTAGAATATAACTTATCTGTATTATGTATTCATATTAACCCTATATTCTAGTATATATATTAAATATATATATATATAAATTATTTTTCATAAGATGATCATAATATAATCTCTAATAAATATATTCGGTATTTTACTTACTACTATATAAATAATATCTATATATATATATTATCTCTATATATAACTCTGTCTACTTATATATTATATATATAGTAATATATATATATCTATTAAAAGATTCTATTCACAGCCTGCTATAATACGCGTGTACGCTATCTCATTCTTATATAATATATTAACTGACTATTATTCATATAATATATATATATAATATAGACTAATACTATATTATATATACTACTATTTGTAGTTAGTATGTATTATATACGTATATATCTACTTAATTAGTAGGATTAACTAACTATAAGCGAAACTCAGGCACAATTAACGAACATCTCGGAAATAACGGAAGTCGCAAGCTCGGGAACATCGGGAATGTCCTGGCGTACGTTTTGTAGTCTGGGTTATCCCGGTGACTCGGAATCGGCTCGCTGGAAAATATCGGCTTCAAGATTCCCGCTGCGAATCTAACATTATATATACTCTTACAGTATCAGTATAACGTGTACTAGTATAATTACATTATAAGTATATATACTCAATTACATTATATAGTGTCTATCTAATATATATATATACTATAGATATGTACACCTATAATCCACATGATACTTAATATATACGAGTTAAAGTTTAGTGTTTATTCAGTATATATATTTTTATATCGTCATAATAGTAAGTAAGTATAAGTATAATATATCATATGTATATATATACAATATATATATATATATATATATATAAAATATATATCTATATATATATAATAGTATATATATATTATATATATAAATATAGTTATATATATAACGTATAAATATACTATACCTATAAATTATTATAATATATATATAATAGACTAGGTATATCATTATATATAGTGGACTGTCAGATCAAATGCCAATACAAGTAAAGGATAGTAAAGAGATTACACGCTTGACCGGCACCGCTGCGTGTGGGTCTTGAGATTCACATGAGAAGCAGACCAGCGATCGGCAACACCAATGATCTCCGTGAGAAATAGCGCTTACATAAAATATATGTATAGTTATACAGCTAGTAGGTATGATATATATATATAGAACTTATATATATACAATTAGCACATAAAACCCAGGAACGCTATATATACAGTAATATAATATATATCAAACTATATATTAAATCTATATTACTCATGATATATAAGTGTATAATTATACATATACTATTATATATGACTATATTGTATATATATATATATATATCTATATTTAGATATATTATACTTATATATATATCATGTTACTATACTATATATACCAGTGCATCCTATTAATTAACGAACTAAAGAAAAGAATCGAAGTATCCGCATTATTTTAATAATAATGATACAGTCATACTTCTCAGTATATAATGTATATAGTTGAGTAGATATCCTATGCTTGATATATATATAAGTCGTTTTTATGTACAGACGATACATATTTAGTTGTCCAGATCTCTAACGGTGTAGTACAAGGCTACATCAGATATATGACATTATACATCTACGGAAACTCGATGCATCGTAGCAGACACAACTTGCACTCACCAAAAAAAATTCATATTACTATACTGCCCGTCCTCTCTCCACAAGAACACAGTAGTAACTGCTATCGTCTCGCTGACAGAAAAAGAAACAAAATATTGCTCCAACACTCAGATCGTATATATACAAATTGTAGCTAAGACGTATCGTAAGTGACTTTACCGAGCAACACATAGATATCGCCTTCTTACAAAAACAGAAAACTTTAGTAAAAACATATACATATATATTTACGTCATATCTCAGGTATATAGTATATATTCATAGTTATATATATATACGTATATATATATATTATATATAACTATATATATATATATATAGTATAATATAGGTAATATAATATAATATATTAGTATAGATAAATAATTATATATAATATAATATATCATATTTATAAATTCACAAAACATTCATTTCAACACACAAACTTAAACAAATCCTTTCTAAACGTCTCCTTTACTGAGGCTAATGTAGATTAAAATCTACTTTCCTCCCTAAAACTCTCCACAGTTTTACGGCATACCAAAACACTGATAAACAAAAATAATCCTACTCTTGTACCTATGTATTCTTCAACAATTTGAATTACTAAACTACATACAAACTTCCAAATGGGATGCTAACTATCCTTAATAACCCCTCAGTACTATTCACATCTCTCTCTTCTCACATATTTCAAACACTTGTGAAAGATTCATTCCATATATTTCACCAGAAACAATTATAGAGCTATACTAATACCACAGCCCTTTCTTATTTGATGTTTAGTTTTCCGCTTTTTTACCCCTGTCCTTCCTGGTCCCTCTTACTATTTCTCTCGTCCTCGAACGCTTCATTTCTTGAAAACAACATTGAACCTTTTCTACGATCCTCGTCCCTCTCATAAACAGCGCTATTCTCACTACCCTGTTGACACAACTATCGTGGTTCCACGTTTTTAACCAACCACTTACTATTAAAATAACAATGTCTTAAAGCATTTGGGATCTCCCGCCTAAGTCATCATTCCTTAACACCGTCCCTCATTCTTGCAAACATCTTTATGAGAAGACTCGTTGGAAAGTCTATCATATTCGTTCCCTCCTCTTCTAAATAAGGGCCTCTTCGGTTCCGATCTATGTCTGCAACCGACATTTTTGCGAGCCCATCCTAGTTAACAAAATCCAAACAGATGTATCTGCAATCATATCAACACATCCACCCTTAACATTAAAACTTGACCTCTTTGAACTTGGCCAACCAATAAACTCCTCGCTTTTAAGATGCTTTTTCGTTGACACTGGTCTCTTCACATAATCTAAACACTATCTCCATCTACAAAAAACTACTGCCAACCCTAATTATATTCACTGTTTCTCTTCCCACTCTCTAAACTTCTGTTTTTCCAACTATATTTATTCTTCTTCTTGTTCCTGTAGAGGGGGAGCACGTCAGGATTGTCTCCGTCCTATTTGTGCCAATCCGAATTTAACTTAATCTGTCTGTTTACAACTTCTTCGTAAAATAGAATTTTATCCACACCACTAATCGATTAAGTAATGGCCCTCCCGTAAATCAAAGAAACACTTTGTTACACTGATCCAAGAAAGACAAGACAAGGAAAAACACACACACTCAGTATCTCCCCTCTGACCCACCACATCTCACCAACATGGGTAAGGGAAAATTCCTGACCCCAAATCTATCCTTTTTCTTACCTTCCAATGAATCCCTTTCAAGAAAAAATCTTCAATACCTCCGTTACTCTTCTGATGGCCTATTAACTTCCCAATGCTTGTGTACAAAAGAGTGTCCGCTGTTGCCCAACTCCCAAATGTGTAAGCAACCTTATACATTGGAGAAAAAACCATGATTTCCGCCGACGCAATTATCTAACATAAATATGACCTTCCCAAGATAACTTTTTGCTAATTCTGATCCGTTACTCTCTCAGTTAGGATCCACACATAATCATAAGGCAGTTAAGGACGAACTTAACCACTTGCAGCCCATTCAATTATTCACAGTTGACCAATATCTACATAAACTTGTAGAAAAACGTTTCTGAATTCCTATTATTATTAGACAAAATTTCTATATTAATGTCAAATTATACAAAGAAAATCACTATGCACCTACACACATAGATGGGCGTTCCCCATCATATTAAAACAACAATTGTCATTTCTGCAACTGTCACCCTTTTTTCAAAAACTGTAAAACCAAACTTGTTGTAAATTAATTTTTCATTAATTTTAGTTATTTTTATGTTTATATTTTCAGTTATTATGTAATTTAGTTGATGTAAAAAGTAGCTGAAGGTGAGGACCTTGAGAAGTTAAAGGTTTGAAAGCTTGCTACCAATCATAAATCAAAAGTCACCCTTCCTCGCACTTGATCCAGCTTATCTCGGCAAATCTTCTCTGATTTCAAAAAAGGAAATCTCTACTGATCACTTTGATTAAGGCATTGCAATCTGATAACTGACTATCTATCATATAGATGGTTACAAAAACATCAAATACTATATATATCATATATACTATAATATATATATATATATACTTCATATATATATATATATAACTACTATATTATATATTCTTATATATACTATAGTATTAATACTCACTATAACTATTTAAGTGTATATGGTCTAATATATAAGTATCACGCCATTATATAGTTATATATATTATATATATATCATTACCTCATATATATCCTTACTGTCATTCTACTTATACTCGACTGATATGATACGTAGTAATATGACGTAACAGTATAATAATATATAGTATATAGATATAGATAGTAGCATATATACTTATATATATAGTATATTAATCACTAATAGTATATATATTATATCGTATATAATAGATATAAGCGTATATACATAATAGTATTACTACTGTAGTTCTCACAATATATCATATATATGAATATATTATATACTAGATATCATGAATCCATTAATATTATATATACTCTGATCGATAGGTCCTCCTTATAGTATCATACTCATATAATTCTATTGCTAGAGGTTGTCTTTTGAGTTCTGCGTGTTTGGCAGTTCCAGCACACCTTCTTTATTGTGTTTAGCTGCCGGACAATTCCGCAAAGTTCCGGGTGTGCAGCACTCCGCATATCGCGCAAATTCTCACAGTTTTCTCTAAATGCGTTTTCGTGCCACTCCTCACTCCCCATCGGACAAGTACGCATGCGCAACTTGTGTTACTGTCTGATCGCCATGTACCATACTACCATACAGAGGGCAACTTATTATCTAATTTCCTTCATCAGCTCAATGAACCCTGATATTTTCCTACGTCAATACTACTTTTGTAGCACAGAGCTCGCACATACGAGGCTCCGCGTACTAATCCCGTTTTATTGCGCTAATTAGAAATCTCATGAATTTACAAATAAAAATTAACTTTTCGCAATAATATATTCTTCAGATATTTTAATATGTTAGGGTTTATTTTAATATTACTAACAAGTTAACAAGTTTTTACTAACTGCGGTCTATATACTATACGTACCTGTCGGTACGAATGCAAAATGTCTATGACACTTGCATCAACAAGGTACATAGCGTAGAAACAGATCGTCAGAAACAATTAATAGAACGGCAAAAAGATCATGAGTCGTGCCAAGCCAAATAGCAGAGCGGAGATCTACCAGAACGTGTAGGTTGTTAGGATTGTGAGGCCCAAGGTGCATCCAGAGGGTCTCGCACGTAGGGTCGCCCGGCAAGTTTTCGGCGCGCATGGCAAACACGACAATGTTATCTACGTTGACAATAAGGTCAACTCCGAAACGGCGGCGCTGGGGGGGGTGTTGGTGGGTGTTGGGTCGTGTCTCTCAATACCAAGTGTGTGTGACCACCATTCTGGCAGAAGCCGCTGAACTGACCTGGACAACCGTCCCTGGCATGCTCATCGATAAGTGGGTGAATGATCCCTGGACCAGTATTTGATCCCTACCGTCGTGCAGCTGCCTGTCGTAGGTTTCGGGATCCCGGTTGACACTAGAGATGTCCGCTGGGTAGGGAGGTAGAGCGGTCCGGATTGTCGACGTTTCAGGATTAATTCCCACAGAACATGTCTCGGATTTAGCAGTGAGGGTCCGGGGTGTCACATATATGCTGGCCAATGTCTCAAACGCCGTAGCTGTTGAACCGTTTTCCCTACAAAGAGTAAGATCGGATGCACAACCATCTAATGCGTGTTGGGATGGTCAGTTAATGCATGTGTCAATGATAGATGAGAAGAGCGAGTGTGATTATCTGGAGGGGCATTGGACCAACGAGACATTATAGTTCGATTGATATCTGTGAAATACCTTACGGCCTGTAAGCACGTAGAACCTTCCTCGAAGATTGTTCCAACTCGTATGGCGCTTACGATGCCAGTCCTGTTTCGCCCGCGTCCGTAACTATACCACCTGCTTCGCAACAACCTCTCCACTCTGCGCTCCGAAGAAATCTGATGGTGCGGCGTTGGCACGCCTTGTACCAGCACGCAATTGGCATTGAGCGAACTCTCTACACCGCCAGGTTGATCGGTCATACCACCAGCACAGAGTGTTCCTCGAGATTGACCCGCGCCAGAGATAGATATCAATCTCCGGAGCTTCGTCGTCCGTCGATGATCTCGCATGCATACTGCTCTGCGCGCCGCAACCAAATTTCGAGATACTGGATCCATCTCGATAATACGTTCATTATGGGAATACTGTGTTTTCTCGGGGCATATCTATAGCCCAATGTCTCTGCGGCCTCCATTTGTGCCGGTTTGTGTGCGGAGGACCATATAGCACCAGGACTCTGGCGACAGATTAATTATTGTTCCGGCTAATGGTACATCTGACGCTCCCGTATTTGTACCTGCAAACTGGTGTGCCGTTGTACCTCCCCCAGCTGTATCGTGCAGATTGTCGTGCCGCCCTTGTGTCGGAACTCTTCGATACATGCACGTAAGACTCGTAGGCAAACTGGTCTGTTCCACGGCACAGCCGAAGTGTCACCTTGGGCCTATCTTGTCTTCCGCGGCGCGCACTTCAGATCATTGTGATGGTAGGGTTTCCATCTTGCTGCGCTAACTCCAGTGGTGTAGTCGGTCACCAACATACGTGTGCCTCGGCAAATCTCAAGCATCCTTGTTGTGCCGCTCACAGTACCCCCACGCACAGATACAACCAAAGTGGCCCAGGGCTCGCTCACCTCGATGTGACTCTCTTCGGTAAATGAAAAGACCAAAGAGAGAGTGGTTGTAGTTGTTATATCTCACCCCCGCACTGAGTCTTTGTAGATTGAGTCGCACGTATCCGTTATTGTTCATGTTTAGTCGGTAGATAGTCTGTTTTCCTACACGTGCAATGATATCCCTACATATACGTATTCATACTCCCCGACAATACCATAACCCACCCACCTCTACCCATAACCTTTTGCTCGTGATTTTATCTGAGAGATGAGCTTAATGTTTCACCCTGTGAGAGTGTAGTGCCCTATGAGCTTGGAAGACGATGTGAACCCTCTACAAGGATTAGAGTATCGAATAGATATGTATTAAGATGATTATCGCCGTTACGGCACCGGCCCATGTGCTCCGGTCGTGACAGCTGGCCCCCGCTAGAATGGTTGCCCAATCTTAGCGCAGCAGTCAATTCTCTGGTGGAGGTGGGCGTACATATTGTCCCACGTCGATCTGTCTCCTTCTGTGGTTGGTGTGGGGTTTTCATGGGGTTAGGGCCTTCCGCGTGCACTTTTCTCCGTGGGAGAGGTAAACCTCTTTTCCGCTCAGATTTGACAAGTACGAACTATTCATAACTGAGTGGTGCGTTATTTTTTGAATCAGTAATATTATACTATACTATTAGCTATAATATATTAGTATATAGATAGTAGTTAGTGTAGGTGGATATTATATATAGTATATATACTTATATATATCACTTTAGAACATCGGGATATATCGATATACTTACTATGTTATTCAACCCAAGTAAGTATATAACTATATTATAATATATACCTAATGCTGTATACC
>JABUQX010077919.1:0-10000 GCA_015478945.1 Trachelipus rathkii
AAAAGAGAGAGTATAATAATATAATATTAATAATAATAAAAATAATAGTAATATATAATAATATAATTAATATAATAATAATTATATATAATAATAGATAATATAAAGTAAAATCTTTGTTTAAAGTTTCAAGCTACAACAATTGGTTTACGACTTTTAATCATGATATGATAAAATAATATATAATTAATAACTAATAATAATATAATAATATATAATATAATAAATAATAATAATATAATAATAATAATAATAATACATAATAATACATAATAATAATATATAATAAGTAATAAAAATTAAAAATAATAATATAGATAATAATAATAATAAAAATAATATAATCAACAAAATTATAATAAAAATAATAATAGATAAATAATAATAATAATAATAATAAATAATAATCAATAATAATGTAATGCAGGATGACGATCAGGTAACAAAACACATATAATCCATAGAATAGATAGACATTATCAAGGAATAAATAATAATAATAATGAATAATTAATAATATATGTGGTATGCCAATTTTCATTGTATAATATGGCTGTAATTGCCTCTTACAATCGCGGTATATCCACTAAATTCTCTCAAATCCGTGTTCACAACAATAGATAACCGCCCAGTAATGATCTTTGAGCATCTTTAAAAAGAACACGGAGCCACCCAACAATCAGTCGATATTTCTAATTTTGACATTCTACACCGTGCAAGAAATTTCTTTGAATTGAGGCTGGCTGTAGTCCCTCTTAATAAAAGGGCACAACACGGTTATCAACATCAAGTAAAATGAAATGGAGAATTTTTTGAACATTTTTTTTAGGTTTTGCTCTAGATAGAGTCTCTTTCATGTGATTATAGTTTATTTATTTAAGGATTTTAGGATTTAACGTTGATTATGAAAAAGTTTTATTTTGTTAATAGTTCACATTTATATTTAAATAGCATTTATTTTGTTTCATCATTTGTTAATTATCTTGAACTCGTTCCGATTGATGCCTGAAGTGGCCACGCGAAATATTAGATTAAAAAGTCATAAAGCGGTTGTTCTATTTTTATTGCTAGAATAAGTCCTTAGAAAACTCAATCATGAAGCGGCTTGGAAGTAACGCGTTTAGGAAGTTGGAAAAGGCTTGTAAAATCTCATATTAAATTCAGAAGCTGATTGTAGTAAATTTTCTAAATAATAATAATAATAATAATGAACAATAATATAATAATAATATAATAATTAATAATAATTCAATAATAATATATAATATATCAATAATAATAATAAATAATACATTATAATTAATAATAATATAATAATAATAACAATAATAGATAATAATAATAATAAATAATAATAATAATAAAAATAATAAGATGATATAATAATATAATAAAATAATAAATATAATAATAATACAATAATAAATAATAATAATAATAAATAATATAATAATAATTCATAACTAATAATAATAATAATAATATTAATTGAATAATAATAAAAATAATGAATAATAAATAATAAAATAATAATAATAATAATTAATATAATGAATACATAATAATAATATAATAATAATTAATAATAATATCAATATAATCAATAATAATAATAATATAATAATAATAATAATATATATAATAACAATATAATTACATAATGAATAATAATAATAATCAATGATAATAATAATTAATAATAATTGAATAATAATAATAATCAATTAATCGATAATAATAATAAAATAATAATATAATAATAATAATAATAATAATAATAATAATAATAATATAAAAATAATAATAATAATAATAATAATAATAAATAATAATAAATAAATAATAAGAACCAAAATGTTTTTACTTAAAAGTTAGATTTAACGGGGTTGGAAAAATTGCTTTCATGATTAAGTAAACGTTGTTTCTACGAACTGAAGTAAACGTAATAAGAAATAATAATAACAATAAATACAAATAAATATAATAATAATGAAATAATCAATATATACTAATAAATAATAATAATATATAATAATAAGTAATAATATAAATAATAAAATGAAATAATTAATAATTATATTACATGATGCTCATAATTAATCAATAATAATAAATAATCAATAATAATAATAATAATAATATAATAATATAATAAATAATAATAAATAATGAATAATAATGAATAATAATAAAATAATATTAAAATAATAATGAATAATAATATATATAATATATGAATAATAATCATAAATAATAATGAATTAATAATATAACAATATAATAATATATATAATATAATGAATAATAATAATATAATTAATATAATATAAATAATAAAAATAATAATAATAATAAATAATAGATAATAATAATATAAAATAATAATTATAATAAAATAAATTTATAATAATAATGAAATTAATAATTAATAATGAATAATAATAATAATAAAAATAAATAAGTAATAATAATAATAATAAAATAATAAATAATAATAATACATAATATATAATATAATAATAATAATAATACTCAATAATAATAATAAAATAATAAAACAATAAATAAATAATAATATATATATTAATAATAATAATAATAAAAATATAATAATAATAATAATAATATATAATAATAATAATACATAATATTTAATAATTGATAATAATAATAATAAATAATAAATAATAATAATATAATAATATAATAATAATAATAATATAATATATAATAACTAATAATAATAATAATATTAATAAAATAAATAATAATGAATAATAATATAATAATGAATCAATAATAATAATACATATTAATAATAATAATAATAAAAATAGATACAATAATAATATAATATAATCGAATAGTAATAATAATAATACATAATCAATAATATTGACTAATATAATATTAATAATAATAAATAGATAATATAATAAAAAAAAAAAAAAAAATAATCAATAATGAATAATATATAATAATATAATAAGTAATAATATCAATAAATAATATAATAGATATAATATAATAATAATAATAATAATACATGATAATAATAAATAACGATCACAAATCACATATAATGAATAATATGAGATATCCAATAATAATAATATAAAAATAATATTAAAATGAAATATAATATAATATTAATAAAATAAATTAAGACTACTGTAAATTTAAAAACTCTATGTTGAGAGATTCATAATAATATTTATCTAATACTTATATATATATATATATAATCATATATATATATGATATATATATATAATATTATAGTATATAATTATATATTATTAGTTATATATATATATATATATATATTAGATAATAATATATATAGTATTTGTAAAGCAGCTCGGCAGGATGATCAACGTGTCGTGTTAGTGGTTGTGGTGGGTGTTGTGTATGAGTATGTGTGCGATAATATAATATAATTATAATAATAATAATAAATAGCAATAAATAAATAATAATAATAGCAATAACTAATAATAATATAATAATAATATTTAATAATATCGAAAATAATAATAATAATAATAATAATGATAAAATAATATAATAATAATAATAATCAATATATTAATAATAATAAATAATAATAATATACATAATAATAATAATAATGAATTAATGATAATAATAATAATAATAATATAATAATAATAATAATAATTATAATATAATTAAATAATAAATAATCAATAATAACTAAAGTGTAAATTTTGTTTAAAGTTTTCAACAAGTACAACAATTGTTAGTTACGATGACTGTTTAAATGGTAATTAGATACATAATAATTATAATAATAATATATAATAATAATGAATATAATAATCAGATATAATAATAATAATGAATAATATAACAATTAATAATAATAATGTAATAATATAATAATAATGTCAATATAATAATTTTATAAAATAATAAAATACATTTTGAAGTAAAAAATTATATATAATAAATAATAATAATAAATAATAATAATAATAACAAATAGGATATATAAAAATAAAAAATAATAATAATAATAATAATAATAATAATAATGATATAATCATAATAATAATGAATAATATAATATAATAAATTTAATAATAATTAATAATAATTAATGATAATAATATAAATAATAATAATACAAATAATATATAATAATAATAATATAATAAATATATATAATTAATAATAATAATAATAATAATAATAATAATAATAATAATAATAATAATAATAATAATAATAATAATAATAATAATAATAATAATAATAATAATAATAATAATAATAAATAATAATAAGTAATAAATATAATCAATATATAAAATAATATAATAATGATAAAAAAGCAAAATTTGTTTTAAAGTTTCAAGTATAACAATTGTTTTACGAACTGTTTTAAAGTAATAATAATTGATTTTCTACGTATGCAAAATGAAACTGTACAGTTGAATCTTCAGGAAAATACGTAAAGACGTAAGAACTTAAAGACTTAAAATCGTTTCACTCAGAGGTACACGGACTTCCAGTTTATTTTATGAATATCTCTTAAGACTTGATCTCCTTAAGGTAGGTAAAACATGTTTTTTACATACCCTAATACGTAAGGAGAACTGAGGACTGAATGATCGTACCTGCTATGAGATGTACCTCTATGTATTTAACTAACAGCCTTTCAGACTTACGTCTTTAGGGTACGTAAAATCATGTTTTACTTACCTTAGGGACGTAAGGACGAAAGGACGTGCAGCCAGGAGGTGTTACTTCTGGTGTATTTGTAGAATATCATTTCAGGACGGGAAAGGACGTAAGGATGAATAGGGACGTGCCACTTTCGGTGTATTACCTAAGCAGTCCCTTTCAGACTTACCGTCAACTAAGGACGTAAATACATGATTTTACATAGCCTAAGCACGTAAGGGCGAAAGGACGTAAGAACGAGAGAGGACGTAGGACGAAAAAACGTCTTGGACGCAAAGGGACGAACGACGAACACGCACACGAATCGACGACAATCGAGTACGAGAACGACGAAAGGTTGAAACCGCAAAACTGCATATACCTCAAAAGACATTCCGCATGTGCGCTGTTGCACCGAGAAAGGGCGTTAATACAGAGAAAGGGGGAAATTGGGGGAAAAAGAACTTCCTTCCAGACGGCAAAGCTGTCATGACAAACCCAAGACAAGCGAGCGAGGCGGAGGGAAGTGGTGGGAAACTCCCTGTTCGATGACCAGGCGGGCAACGCAAGAGCCAGCTCCAGGAGGCGTGTGGCCTGCGGGTGTTCGGACCTGGTGCGGGGCAATGCGGTTCTGACAGCGGAGCGGACGGCGACAGGCGACAGACGTGTTCAGCAGCGGTTCGACAACCGGCGAGGGCGGGGGCAGCGGAGAGGGTGAGGGGCAAGCGAAGCAGTATGGCAACAGAGTGGCTGACTCCACAGGTCAAAGTTTAATGAAGTTATTTTTCCACCAGAATGTGTGTGTGTGTGTGTAGGCGCATATGTGTAAAGTATGTGTAAATTGTTGGTATTTAATTGTGTAATATATTGCAAATTTGACATACATACAAAATATACACTCACGGAACATGACATATACTTCGTCAATGTACGTAATTCACAGCATGTAAGTCGCTACATTGGTGCGCTATTTCCATATGCGGTATATCACTGTTCTTAGCGTGACAGTTATTACTAATAATCTTCACAGGCATCAATCAGTACAACTTTTAAATCTTGTGCATCTTTCTTGTTTGTTACGGAGTGCAGATAGGTTGAACTCAGTGGTCTGCCTAGTGGCGTGTTTCTGCCACTTGCCTTCATCTCTATGCACTGCTCGCTTGCGTTTTTTCTCACCATGCGCCAGCTCCATGCACTTGAAATTACTACAGACATCTTGCTCCAATTCAATAACAAATTTCTCTGTACAAATTTATTCGATTAGCATTGAAAGATTTCGTCGTTCAGTGGGTGGAAGTCTTAAAGCACTTAGCTCACCAAAAGTTTCCTTGTTCTATCTGCAATTGCGAATGAGGGTAATCCTTCACAAACACAGAAGAACATGCAGTCAAGCAACGTCGTACTTTCATACCATGCTGGAAAGACTAAAAAAATTCTACTTGAAAGTTCTTTAAATTTTTCTTATAAGTTCGTATCTCGGACTGTCTCTGAAATTAGCTGGTAAAACTATATACTCGTTAGCTTCATACGTGTTATTTGATAGCCTGCACAGTAATCGAAAGGCTTCCTTGGCCATATCTGGACCTAAAAGTGCAGCTAAACAGCACTGTCAGGCGTAAGATCATTAATTAATGTCTCGGCATAATAGTATTTCCGGCTTGTCTCCAGTGTTTATGTGCAATTATGTAAAAAGACTGACAATATGGAGAGCTGTCATGAGCTTTTGTCATTTTCATTTTTAGAAGTTCTCGTTCTCATCAGTAAGATGAATCGCTATCCTGAGAGATAAGAGCGCGAGTTAGAAACATTTCTTCACCTTTGATGTATTTAAATCAGAATGATTGCATTCCAGATGTCTTATTTAACTTTGATTTGGACAAAGCAAGCCATTACAGCAACTTAATGACAGTTAACGCATTCCTTGGTGGATGAGGGGAGATATATATATTGTAATATATATATATATTATATATATTATATATATACATATATATTATATATATATATATATATATATATAAATATATATTATATATATATATTATATTATATATATATATATATATGTATATATATTATATATATATATATGTTTATATATATATATATAGATATATATATATATATATACTATATTATATTATTATATATTATATATATATATATATAATATATAATATAATATATATAATATATATATAATATATATATAATATATTAATATTTAATATATATATTATATATATATATATATATATATATATATATATATATAATATATATATATATTATAATATTATATGAATATAATATATATATATTTAATATCTATCTATATATATATATATATATATTATATATTATATATATATATATCATATAAATATATATTATATATATATATATATATATATTATATATATATATATATATATATATATATATATTATAATATATATATATATATATAATACTATATATATTATATATATTTATATATATATATATTATGTCATATAATGAATTCATATCATAGTCACGTGAATGAATAATAATTGCCTGTAATTAAACAGTATTCTTATATAGTATATTACTATATATAATATATATATATAATCATATTATATATATATATATAATATATAATATAAAGTATATATATAATATATAGTATATATATATATATTATATGATTTATATATATATATAGTATATATTATATAATAATATATTATATATATATAATATCATTCTTACAGTTGTCAGCCGACACTTCACGGGTTAGACAGCCCTATTCAAAGGAGGGTCTGAGTTTATACACGCACCTCCAGAATGAACTACTTAACGGCAAATTAACGCAGATGAGCGAAGACGGCAGGCTTGACAGTGGGGGAGATTAAATTCAGCAGAACATACAGAAGATGGAAGTGAATTAACGAACAGAGGTGGCAGGAAAGGAAGGAAGCACCGCAGCGAACTATCCGGATTACCAATATCAACGCGTAGGGAACACACACACCTCATGTGCAGATATCAAGCAGCCATCTTGATACTAGCAAAGCGCGACGTAAAGGTGGTGGTACGACGGGTGATAAGTTCCCTCGAGCACCTGCACACCACGGTAACCTAATATGAAAATGAGATAAAGCACCAACAATGCGCGCGCAAAGATAGATCGGGTCCCAAGTGAACTCGGAAAGTTGCGGACAATTTTTTAAGCCTTTTGGATCCTTGTTAGTCGACCCTATTAAAAGCCGGTGAAACAGAGCCCCCAGATACTGGAGCAAGTACTCCATACAAGGCGGATGAGGCCTTGTATAGGGGAGAACCAAGTCATGAGATGTAGTCGAGAGAGAGAAGTCCCTCACGCAGTGCTAAGACAAATCCAGTTTCTTTGTATGCCTCAGCAATCCATCTGTTGATAGTGAGGTTTGCCAAGCGACAATTTTTTGTTACTGATAAGGCCAATGTATATTTATATTGTCAACAGGGAACGAGACGACTGTCGAAAGTAGATAGAATGTTGGAAGGTTGCTAGAGAGGGAGATTTTGTTAGAAGTTTGAGTTTTTAAAGAATGTAATTTCACAACACGGTTGCAGACGACCCTCACCCCGGAAATTCTATCCAGATCAGCGAGAAAAGAATCGGAAAGATTAAGACGAGAGGCCAATTCTAGAAGTAAAATAGAAGGAGCAGCATTGAATGAAAGTTTGAAGAATGAAGGGTCGAGTCATCGGCATATTGAGAGTGTATTGAAGTTAGACGTGCAGGTGAGAAGATCATTTAATGAAAAGTAGGAATATAAGTAGGAAGATAAACAGACTCCTGAGGAACAACACTAGTTAACAGAAAAGGAAGCAAAGAATCGCCCCATCAAACAACACCGATATTGAGCGATTTGAAAGAAAACTAGACATAAGTAGCAAAGAGAAGAGGAAACCCAAGGAGGGGAGCTTGGAGAGCAGTGACGCCCGGTGCATATCCCGGTCAAAGTGCTTTGGATATGTCGACTGCCACCACGCAAGTCTCCCCCGGTAGTTTCCCTAAGGGCGCAAAAACCCATAAATCCAGTAGATACGGAAAGTATATCTCGCCAGTGAGAGCCGTCGAGCGCCGAAAGCGGTACTGGCGATCCGAGAAGAAGTTGAATGAAGATTCCAGATGATCTAGAGCAATGAGAGTTTGAGAAAGAGTTTTCAAAAGATCCTAGTAGTAGATACAGAGTAAAAGAAGCTATAGGGCGATAGTTAGAAGGATCCAGAGCGGCTTCCTTTTTTCCGGAATAGGTTGGATCATGTGCGTGGCTTCCAACACTGAGGGAAAGGTTAAGTATTGAGACCAGATAGATAATATAGTTCGAACGAAGAGGTGCGGGGATAGCAGGAAGCATCACTCCCTCAAAACTACGGAGGAAATAGCCATCCGGTCCACCCGCCTTCCTAACGTTCTTAGATTTCAGGAGCCCATGCCCCGATCGAATGTAATAACAGGCAAAGGCATAGGACACCTGAGAGGGAAAGGAGGAGTATGAGGAATGCCAGAATATCGTCCAGGGTGAGTTAGAGGAAAATAGGAGGCCGAAGGAAGATTGGCCCTTTTCAGTTGGAGTAATTAAGCAACAGAAAACCATCCGAGCGAATAAGAAGGAGAGGAAAGACAATTTACAGAAGTGTGTTAGAGCCTGTATTTTTGCAAGAGGACAGAAAGATTTGTCAAGTAGGAGAACCAAGGAGGTATGCGCACTTTCGTTTGGATGAAAGCCCGTTTTGCGTCGTCGAAGAGTAATCTCCTGCAAACGATTTCCTAATGCAGAGAATTGGAAATTAGCAAGAGTGATGGAAGAATCGAGAATTTTTCTACTCCCGATATGCGCACACTCGAGAATTGCCTGAATGGCCAGAGAACATAGCACGATCGAACATGGATTATGAGAGAGAAAGATTTAGTCGAAGAAGGAATGGACCTGCTCCATTCCCATCAACGATTACCAGCTCCTACTTATCAGGCAGAAAGTCGAAAGCGTCACTAAGGACAAGCAGTCATTCACAATTAATAGTTACGGTAGAAGCCTAACGCAGATGCCCCCCAATCGGCGCCCGATCAAAGTGCCAGATAAAAACGACGTAGGGCAGGAATGGAGCCTGTTGGATTGAGAAAGTATTTAAAAAATTAAGAGATATAAGTTGTGGTCAGAATTTACCGATAGCAGCGAAAGTGGTGTATTTTAAGAGAGAAGACTAGTGGTGAAACATAGGTCAGATGTGTGTTCAAGAATTGGTTAGACGACGATCAGGAATGTGTGTGGGCTCT
>JABUQX010077919.1:22500-27500 GCA_015478945.1 Trachelipus rathkii
AATTTTTAATTTTCTAACTTTATTTTTATAAGTTTTTATTTTAGATTTATACTTTGTTTAATTTTTTATATAAGTTTTATTTTGCATTTATACTTTGTGTTTATTTTTTTTTTATTTTAATTTTTAACTTTTAATTTTTTATTTTTTTAACTTTTTTTTTTTTTTATAAGTTTTTATTTTAGATTTATACTTTGTGTTTAATTTTTTATATAAGTTTTATTTTGCATTTATACTTTGTGTTTAACTTTATTATTTTAATTTTTAACTTTTTAATTTTTTTTTTTATTTTTTCTAACTTTATTTTTTTATAAGTTTTTTTTTTACATTTTTTTTTTTTAATTTTTTTTTAATTTTTTTTTTTTATTTTTAAATTTTTTTTTTTTTAATTTTTATTTTTTTTATTTTTTTTTTTTTTAAACTTTTTGTTTTACTAAAACATTTATACTTTTCATGTTTATAACGCAAAAATTTACGTTTTTACATACCCTAAATCAGTAAATCAGTAAATCAAACCACCCTCCCCACCCTCCCCATCCCATCCATAATCTATTGATCTATTGATTCAAGTCACATTTCGAGTATCCTTTTTGGATAAACATAACATAAAATCAAGTTCTTTATACAAAGATCAACGAATATATGCTAACGTAACAAAGTTTTCACATTAATAAAGCTAACATAGCATTCATCTGAACTAAGAAAATAATGTACAAAGACAAACCTAACAACTTACACATGAATAAACTGTTAACATTAACAAAGTTCCACCACTTAACACCAGTAAAGAAACTAACATTACATGCAAAACGTAGCCTATTCTTACTTTTTGAAGCATACATCTACCATATTAACGTTAATCGTACACTGACACAGTAACATTTAGCAAAAATTTATCACAACATTGGTTAATTATCATACTGATCAACGAATATACTCTAACGTAATAAGGTTTCCACATCAATAAAGCTATTAACATCTTCATCACGTTTAATGTAACAACGACGAAACCTGACACACCTTAAGCCCGAATAACTGATATCATTAACAAAAGTTCATATTGGTAAATAGTAAGTATCTCTTTTTAGACTACACCCCCTTTCAGAAAATTTCAACATGAAACATGAAAATGATTTTATGTAAGGGTTAATAAAAATAACTTTATTATTTACATTTTATTATTCAGAATATTTGTACATGGAAAAAACATTAAACATTATACATTAGACATAGATAAATATTTATAATATATTATAATATATTAAATGGAAATTAATGTACCCTTATAACCATATGATGCAGTGCGACATGAATTTTTAATAAAGATTCGCTTGTCGGTTGTGTGTTGGACCATTTTAGTACCAGCAACAATACTAACACCTCCATATTTCCCAGGCTGAAAAGTTATATTAGGCACACTATAACATAACCCTCCTCTTTTACTTCCGTGTAAATTAGCATTAGGATTCTGTGACTCGTCTATTCGTGCAGCTTTTTTATGAGGTAGGTCATCGTCTCGTACATCATCTTTATCAACATTATCAAATTGTATTTCATTCATTGCCTTCACTGTAACATCATGGTTTTTGATATCATTGTACAATGACTCATCATGACCTATACTATTTTCAGAGCAACGATCATACGTTAACTTTAACAATTTTTCAAAATTAATAGTATCCTTTGTATCTTTATTGATTGTAAGACCTTTGGCTTTTACAATATATTTTATATTTCCATCTGCAGTTCTTATTCTAACAGCATAAGACTTAGGTCCAGTACACACAAAGGAATCGCCATATGCATCAGAACCGTAATCTGCTATTTCATCTGTTAGTTCACCTAAAAAGTTTCCTGTTTCAATAACTTCATCGTTTTCTCCAGCGACAAAAATACAAGAGTCTGTATCGCAGTACAATGCCCTTTGTTTTGACTTTGTTAAGGAGCTCGTATAATTTTATACGTGCATATGCAGTCGTAAACGATGCGATAGGAATATTTGTAGCAGTTGACGTGCGTTCGGCTAGTGCATTTTTGACAACTGTTACAACATATTTACAGCCTATTGGAATAACGCTAGTGACTTTTCATTGTCACATTGATTGATTAGTTCCCATACTTGTTTATCACTAGTACATACTACATCTCCTCTTGTAGGCGTATTTTGTGCAAATTTTCCCCAAAGAGAATTGAGACATAATTTTGCAATGAACCGCATCCCAGGGTTTTTCTTGATATTGTTAATATCAAGTTCGACACCTTCCTTTTCTCTGAAAAGACGGACAAACTCTTTAAGTTTTTCCTCGAAATCAGGATCGTCTTCGTGAATATTATTTGGTGGTCCTGATGCCTCTGTTTTTATTTTTAAGAAGTGGTTCACATATCCTTCAAATCAAATAAAAACTCCTTCTCTTTAAACGACCAAACTTCAAATATTTTAATTATTTCGTATCCCATCTCTAATGCTAACTGAATTTCAGGTGTTGTGTATACACCTTCAATAGCACGTTCATTCTTATCATGATTGCATTTCGCACAATTTTCTTCAACACATTTTACACAAAGTGGAAATATTAATTTATTTTTGGCTCGTTTAGCGAGGACAGGGATATATAAGTCTTGAGGGGGAAGAATCTTAATGTAAGCTGTACCGAAATATTTATCATTGATACCATTCTTAAATGATTCAATGTCAGGCACTTTATCACCTATTAGTTTTTCAGGGGGGCCACAAGGGTACTTCATTCGTTTCTGAACATAAGGATAAAGCGATGTATAGTCTAAATACATGATCTTCTGTCCTTTAGTTGGAGGGTAGTAATGTACGAATGGTTCAGTGCGGCCTCCAAACAATGAATTGTCTATTATGAGTCTGTTGTTAACAACATCATTGCTAAGACGTTGAATATAGTCGCTAATGCTTATGTTTTCATCGGGATGATCAGGATCTTGAATGAATTGGGTCTTTTGTACCTTCCATTCACATTCCCACACACGTACTACATTAAATCCTGCTTCTTTATACCTATCTTCTTGTTTCATGGTGAGATTGTAGCGGTCAACAGCCGATACGCCATGCAACATCCCTTTTCCTTTATTGCAGTCTTTATGTCCATGCCATGCACAACCATGGTATAGGAACGCAGTTTTCACTCCTTTTACATAACCAAACCCGTCAGGGTAAAGCCATTTGTTCTTAATTTTAAACCCTTTCTCTCCACCGTTGCGAGCGTGCCTTATGTCTATATTGTTCAATTTTTCCTGATACAAGAGCCAGCGAATTGCTTCATAGGTGAAAGGTTTAGGGTTCTCTCGACCTAGAATAGTAATTTTTCCCTCAGGCATAAACACATTTTTATAAAGTGTAAAGCATAAAGATGCAATTGTTGTGTTGTTATCTAGACAGTCTATATCAAATTCTTTAATGAAACTACCTCTAAACTTCTCTCAAACTTTTCTTAGTTATAGTTACATCTGGGCACAATACATTTTCACATTCGTTCAAAAATATTGTATTCTTTGCCTATAAACTTATTATAGACCCAAATTCTACCATTTTAATCTTTAAACATTTATCTATTAAAGAATTTCTTGTCCGGAATAGGCCTTTTAAAATTCAATGTATCTTCATTAAAAATGTTATGGGAAAAAAACCTTGGAATTTGTCTTTTTCACTGGACACCCATGCATTTAGGCATGCTTTTCAATGCACATGGTGTGAAAAGCAACGTATCCCTGAAGACTATATTTCCATTCGATCCCATTGAAATTATTTTATTACCTCTTTTTATAGGACTTCTGCTGATAGAATTTGAACTTGGGTGTGTTAGTAGTGATGCATATACGAACTGATGATCAAATTTTCCGCCATTATGTGCAGCAACAACTACTTTTGACTTAGGATTTTTCTCTGAAAACTCCATCAGGAAGTCTATAAATTGATTTACAGGCGTTTTTTCGGTCTCTAATTTAAATGTTCTTGTTCTTGGACCACAATGTGAACATACTTGTTCACCTTCCTTATCTGTGCACATTTCGCATATCATCTGACATACCAGTAAATAAGGACGCAATTCTATTATTCTTCTTCCTTTATCATCATAACCTTTATCTTCCTGGTATGTCTCGATATCATAGTAACATGTATAAACCACCGGATCAGTATCTTTCTTCTTTTTAATTTTCTTTTTCATGTAGCATATATGATATTCGTCTTCTTTAGGCTCGTATAATGTACTGCATGTTTTGCAATAAGCTTTTGTGCAATCGTGTTTGAAACGACCGTTGCGATCAGCATCTATTTGCACAAGGCAGAGTTTGCAAATCTTAATTTTCTTGCACGTATTATTATCCTGATGTTTTTTAAAACAGAATGCATTATAAAATTCACGATTACATTCACGACATTCATGGAATATACCATCGTGATCAAATGAGCCTTGACACTTATCATCTAGACACTGTGCTACAATCCATTTATGTTCACCAGTCTAATTATGCGTGATATTATTTACTTGGTTGAAAGGTAACATTTGTGCAAAAGATACCGTTTCATATATTTATCTTGTTTCTTGGTATTCTCGAAACATAATTTTAACTTATCTTCTTTTATAGCATAGTAATGATTTACTCCATCATGGCCTATAATGTATAAAGGGTCATCTCTGTTCTCGTTAGATGGATTATAAAGTATTTTTACTCCGTTACCTTCAGGACCAAATACGACTATACGGCATTTTTCGATATTCTCGATTTTTTCAAAGTCAGTTACTATGAAAGAATCTGTATATTCCATACCACATTTTTTAGCTAATGCTTCTGCCTCTTTCTCAATTGTACACGAATATATATCTTTGACCTCTACACATTCACGAGTTATTTTCCTAAACAGAACAACAGCTTTGAAAGCACAACCTACAGCACCTTCCTCTAGATGAACTTTACTAATGTAACGATGTTTGAAACTAAGATTTTGTGGCTCGAATGCATCGGTTTTACAGTCA
>JABUQX010077920.1:0-35000 GCA_015478945.1 Trachelipus rathkii
CGCTTGTTACCTTGATCTTGCCTTCCATTCCCTAAATTTGAACGCAATGCCCCATTACACTCTCCCGAATTATTTCTTTTTCAGTGTTAGAAATATGTGAGGGAGAACTAAACTTTTTTGTATACGTTTGAATCAAATAAACGATATAATTAATTGTTTATCAAATAATAATTTTCTTCAGATGTGTCCATAAGTTAGTGATTTAAGTTAAGTTTAGTATAGACGTTGAAGAGGTGAAATTAAATTATTTTTTATTATTGGTATATATATATAATATATATTATATATATATATATATACTATAATTATTATATATTATATATATTATATACTAATATATTTATAATATAATATAATTTTATATATTATATTATATATATATAAATATATATTATATAATATATATAATGTTTATAAATATATATATTATAAATTATATATATTATATATATTTATAATATATATATATATATATATATATAATTATAATTTAATATAATTAGATATTTTTTTACATAATTATATAATATGTATATAATATATTAATATATATATAAAAATATAATAATATTATATATTAATATAAATAATATATATATATATATATTATATAATATATTATAATATATATATGATAATTAAATTGCAAGTAAAACACGGTTTCCAAAGAAAATTAAAAAAAAAAATTTATGGCAACATCTAACGACAGCACGGCGTATACAGCACGGAGCTCGCTGCCTATATATATGCAAGTATCAGGATAAGTTATTCAGCACGCCTATCCTAAGTAGCAAGTAAAAGGATAGGCAGATAAGCATAAATAGCTTATTTTTGTTTTTTTATTTCTTTAAATTTTATCTCCATTTTCTTATGTTTTATTAATTAAATTTTATATATTTTTTATTTGATTTTCTATTATTAATTTTTCTTAAAATAAGATAGGCATGCCTACCGACCTATCCCTTAACTACGCACTGATATAGTATATAATAATATATATATATATTTTATAATATATTTATATATATATACTAATATATATAATATTATATATTATATATATTTATATTTTTTTAACATATACTATATTATATATATTATATATATATATATTATATATTAGTATATATATATATAATAATATTATATTATTAATAAATATTTATACTATAATAATATATTTTATAATATACTTATATATAATATAATTTATATAAAATATATATATTTATATAAGTATTTATTATATTATATATTAGTATAATATTTATATATATATGCATATAATATATATAAAATATCATATATTATATATATATTTAATATTATAATATTATAATATAGATAATATATTATTATTAATATATATATATATTTATATATATATATACTATATTTATACTTATAATATAATCTATATATATATATATATAATATTATTAATATTATATATATAATTATATATATTTTAATATATATATATTATTATATATATATATATTATATATAATATTATATCATAATATATATTATATATAAGATATATTTAATTATATAATATATATAATATTATATTATATAATATAATCAGATCTCAACCTTTCCCCCCCCCCTAAATGAAATTCTGCCGCCCTAGTATATATTTAATATATAATTATTATTTATATACTTATTATATTATATATATATAATATATTATTATATCATATATAAATTACATCAGCAAAGTTTAAACCAGTCTACAACATGTTTTTGGATGCTCAACGTACGTTGAACCTTTGCTACGTTGCTTCTTGTACAAAAATATACATAATGCAAAGTGATATCTCGAATAATATGAAACTAACTATGGTACAAATCAATAGTTTTGGTGAACTAATTTAACCTTTTACAATCAACTATCCATATGCAGTAAATGTTAAATTTTCAACTTTACTAATTAACATCTTCTTAACATTTTCAATCTCTTTCTTGCAAATCTAGGTTGAAATGTTATAAATAACCTAAGCAACTCCAATCGTCTTTGCATATTACCAAACATAATCACTTAATACATAATTTCTAAATTTTACATCACAAGTCCAAGAAACACATCACGATATAACTTTTGAAGCAATAACTGATCGATTTTTTATATTTTATCATATAATTACAATAATCGATTTTAAAACTAATCGATTTATATTTTAAATCAATGCTCATTCCCATAAACCTATCGAGAGGACCTTATTTTATTTTTTGCTGCCAGAAAAGATAAAATACTATATAATATAATATTATATTATATAAATATTATAATATATATATATTATATATTATATATATTTATCTTATAATATTATACAGGAATGTATATATATATATAGATATAATATATTTATTTATATATATAGGCCCTGCTTTGTTTTACGATCCGTCAGTTTATTATTTTTTAATATTTATTTTTTTATTTATATATTTGCACTATATGTAAAAACCATGAAATTTCAGTGGTAACGGACAGGACATGATTCAAAAGTTGAGAAAATATTTAAATCAATATTTTTAAAAATCACATTTTGTTAGCTCTTTGTTATAAAAACGAAAGATTAAAAAATATTGACAACTTAACACAAAAACCAATTACATTTGGAATAGCTTTTAAAAGTTATAGGGGAGCTCGAGCAAACGGGTGACAGAGTGGAAGAGATTTTCCAATAACCCCAGCTAGAGTGCGGAAGACCCCCGACAACCAATAACCAAGAGCGGGGTCACGTAGAACCGCCCGGAGGGGGAAATAGTCCTACCCTGTCCGTTCCCCGGAAAGCTCGAGAGTACCCCGACTTACCTGCATTTTTTGCGGTTTATCCTTGTGTATTCCTAGTTAAAAAAAAAAAAATTAAACTAACGGAATCATAAACAGAAAAAGGTACCTAATATATTTTTGATCAGTCCGTTACCACTTAATTGATTGTTAGGTCATAACTAGAAAAATAAAAAAAAAAAAAATTCAAAAACTGACGGAGTCGTAAAACAGGAAAGTCATATATATATAATTAATATATTAATATATATATATATTATTATTATATTATTATATATTATATATATATATATATATATATTAGTATATATATTATTAATATATATATTATATAATAATATATAGATATGAAAAGAGAGAGTGGAAGAGAGAGAGAGGAAATTTGTGAAGAGACAGAAAAGTGAGACAGCCGTGATGAAGAACACTTAAAGGAAGATCGAAAGGTGAACACGCCGGGTGCTAGAAAACCTATAGGAAGATCAAAAAGTGAATACCGGGTGGAATAGGGAGAAGGGAAAGTTGGGATATAGAAAAGTAAGTATAAGCAGAGAGGGGAGGGAGAGGCGAAGGAAATAGCATAATAGAATGGTGTAGAAATAGTGACAGAAATTTTTGAAACAGGGAGCAAGTTTCTGAAAGAAAGTAATAAAAAGGAAGAAATGAGGCTAAGGAGAGAGATTAAGGAGTGGAAGGAATGGAATAGGAGGGAGGTTAGGTGGAATAGGTGGGAATCAATTTAGAGATTACTTGATAGAAAGGGGGAGAGAGAGGAGGATTTACAAGAGGGAGATGAGGGGGGATGGAGCTCTGATGAGCAAATCAAATGGAAAGAAATTATTTGCGCTAACATAAGGAAAAAAAAGGAAAGATCCAAGATTAGATGGTGTGATTAATTGAAAGTTTACAGATGAGAGCCAGAGGGTGGAGGAATGGCCTTATATATCTTATAATAATTATGTGATGGAGGAAGGAGTAGTCACAGGATGGCGAGGATGTGTTTGGTTCCTTATAAGAAAGGGATAGGATGAGTTAGTTAATATTATAGAGCAATTTGCTTAATTGAGTTGTAGTTAGGGAAGTGCTATGGGAGATACTAATTTAGAGTTTGAGAGACTTAACGGAAGGAGTATGGGGAAGAAAACAGGGAGTTATAGAGTGGGAAGAGGTGTTGTGATCAAAGTATTCACAAATGAAGATCTTGTGGAGAAAGTAGTAAAGAAAGGGAAAATGTATGTGCTTTTTAATTCTGGAGAAGCAATAAAGAGTGAAAGAGGGGGATTATGAGGGTGCTGCAGAATTTGGAATAGGGGTAAAATTAGGTCAAATTAGACCTTTATAGGAAATGTAGAATGTGGTTGTGGATATTAGGAGGAGAGAGAATTTGAAAGTAGACAGAGCGGTGAAATAATTTGTCTGCAGGATCAATTTTATAAGGGTTCTGTAAAGGAATGATGAGAGGAGCGGGGGAATTGATGGAAGGGATGATAGATGGGAAGTGAAATGGATATGTTTGCGATGATACTTGCCTTAGTTTTAACAAATAAGTGAAATAAATGTCGGAGGAGTTTAGAGATAGTTAGGTAGAAAAGTTTAAGATAATTCAAGTAAGAGGTAAAGTGTTAGGTTATGAAAGAGAATACGTAAGGGATGGGTTAGATAGAATCTAGCATTTCACAGCACAAAACTATTATAGATCATGAATGCTAAGAAAGGAGGAGATGAAGAGAGAAAAGCCTGATAAGATCGCCGAAAATGAGGAACGAGAGCCATGAGTGTTGAGGGAATTATGGAAAGAGGGGATTTATCACATTAACTTAAGATAAGTATGTTTAAAAAAAATTTGTGTTCCAGCAGTACTATATGGGTGTGAAACATGGGAGTTAAATGCTAGGTCCAGAAGAGTTGAAGTGCTTTGGTAGAAAAGGGGTTGAGAGCGGTGTGTGGGGTTTGTAAAAGAGAGAGGATTAGGAAATAGGGTGATAAGATGAGATTGATTGGACAGAATGAGTTTGTGAGAAGTGGAGAAGAAGGAATGTTAAGATTAATTGGAAATGGAGGAATGGAGGAAACGAGGGGTAGAGAGATTTGGGATGCGGCAGGGAAATAGGAAGAGATGGAAGGGGAGAACAAGAGAAGATGGAATGAGATAGGAATAAGGAATGCTGGAAGAGAGTGGAATGAAGGTGGAGGAGGATAGGCCAGTTGCGAGAGATAGAAAGAACTGGGGGAGTGGGTAGGGCGAAAGGAAGAGAAAAATAGTGAATTAGGAAGACTGCACGTACCCTACCCTTAAGCGGAATAAGTGTTTGATTATAATAATATAAATAATAACTAATAATATATATATATAATAATTATATTATATATTAATAATAATATATAATAATATTCATATATCAATATATAATATATATTATATATAATATATATATATATTATTATATATAATATAATATATATATTATCTATATATATATATATTATATCTATATATATAATTATATATATATATATTATATTTAGTATATAATATATATAATATATATATAATATATAATATATATAATATATATGTCTTGTGCCACACCTCTGTTAATTATATACTAGTTTTATGATTTTTCACACTGAAATTTTAACAAAATTTTTAAATACATTTTTAAAGTTTATTGAATTTTATTTTAGTTTATGCACGTAAATGACAGTTTAGGAGAATTATCAGATCAGAAAAATTCTTAATTTTTGAAGGTAAAAAAAAAATAATATTTCACTAATTAAAGACTGAATCAAAACTTCCAAACTCGTAAACAAAATTCGTTTCGTATTATTAAGCTGTTTTCGCACATGGATTTGTGCCAAAAAAATGCACAAGTACTTGTGTTCGTTTTAGTCAATTTTAGCGATAAATCGAAAAAAAAAATGTCATATCAAACGTAGAAATTTACTGTTGGTGAGCATTTTTTTACGATTTTTGCGCTCAGAATTGACGAAACGAAACGCAAACTTAGCACATATTTTTTTTTAGCACAATCAAAACGAAAACTGCTAAAAAATTTAAAATTATGGAAAAATTTGCGGCATATATTACGTGCATAAAAACTAATATTATATACGAATTATATTGATGACATTTCACATATTTCATTGAAATATTTTAAAAGGCGCGAAATAACTTTCTCTTTTCTTAAATATAAGATAATATCTATCAACATATTTTTCATATTTGTAATATATATAAAATATATATATATCCATATATTATAATATATATTATATTTATATACTAGTATATAATATAATAACAATCTATTATAATATACAAAATATATATAATAATACTATATATTATCATGGATGTTCAACAGTTACAATTACTTGTATGGCTTGTACTTAAGAATTTTATGCAAGTACTATACTTGTACGTATACTTGCAATGTATCTCTAAAACACATGTATTATGTACTGACTGTACTCCTGTCGTGAGCCTTCGACATCGTCTTGCTTCGCAAAGCGATCACAACACACCGCACTTGGAGCATATCATATTATGGCAGTTAAATTGGTGGCTCATGAATTTTATTTCTCCTTTTATGATAAACACACCCGTAAAAAATTATAAGTGAAAAGGATAATTTTAAGTACTTTTCGATTTAATACCTTTTAGAATATAGATAATATATATATAATATATATATAATATATATATATATATTTAATATTAATGATACTATATATATATTATATACTATAATATATATTATACTAATAATAATAACTATATATACTATATATATATATATATATATATAATATAAATATATATATATATAATAATATACTTTTATAATATATATATATTATATAATATATATATATATATATATATATATACATGACCTATATATAATAATTATATATATATATAGTATATATAATATAATATATATATAATTATATATATATTACGTAATAATAAACTATAATATAAATAAATATAATATAATATTTTATAAATACTATATATATAATATATAATATTATATAATATATATAACTATTATAATCATCATATTAAATCATCATCATCAACCACCTTTTTTTTCCCAAGACTGGAAGTAAGGTGCGTAACAACATACACTGGAAACAAAACAGTAGTAGAAGAATATGATGAACAAGTAAAAAAGAAAGCCAGCCTTACCTCCTTTTATACCTAATTGTGGTAACTCCCGCACAGAATCACCCTAATGTTCTCGGGACCGCGCGACCGCATTATGGCATACTAGCCAATAGGGCGTATTACATATCACCTGGACACAGGTGCCACAACATTAACCCAATTAAAATAAACACTGAATTTACTCCTATTATGCAACTTTTCGCCCTGCCAAACACACATTCAATACTCCAAAGACATCTTTCTTTTACTGAACTCAATCACTTCTTTCTTCGGTCTCCAGCCAGTCGATCCCAAAACCACTCACCACATACATACCACTTAACCAACACGAACTATTCACTCATTCCACATGACAAACCATACTAAACACTTATATTATCACTCATTAATCCCTTCTTTAATCAACCAATACAACTCGTATACTTCATTCTCCATTTATTCTCCAATCTCTACCACCAATACGCCCCTAAGATTGTCACATACTGAACAACATTGTACTTTAGTTCTATACCTCATATTCCAGAACATAGTATACTACTATACATTACACATGGTAAACAGGACTACATCAGCAAGGACACTAGCGCATTAAGACTTAGCCTTACATACACCAAGAATTATTAATTGCACCAGCCTCACTTTGCAATCACAACTAAACACTTAACTACACTCAGGCATCATCCGTCCCCTTTTTCGATCCAACATATATATATATATAATATTATAGAATATATATTATTAATAAATATATATATATATAATATAAATATATATTAATATTAATATAATATATAATTTATATATTACTTTATATTATATATATCCTAAATATTTAAACTCAGTCAATTGTTCCAGCCCTGCTCACCATCTAGCATAACTTACACCGAACTGTCTCACTCTAAAACATAACCTTATCTTATCACAGTCTACTCTTCCAAACCAGCCTTATTACACACCTCCCAAATCCAATCAATCTCAAAATCTCTTCAGATTCACCTCACAAACCATATTATAATAGGCCTAAATTGTGAATATACTATATATATAATATATTAATATATATAATATTATATAATATAATATATATTTAATTATAGATATATATATATATATATACATATATAAATATTATATATATTTAATAGTTATATATAATATATATATAATATAATATATATTTATATATATATATATCATATATTATACTATATAATATATATATAGCGAGATGGATCATGGGTTGGAAGTTGTTATAACAAAACGTTTAAGGTATAGTTCCAGGGATTGGAGGAAGGTCAATATTAGTACCTTTTATATAAGGTAAGGGGGAAAAATGAAGTTTAAAGTAATCATAGGGTAATTACTTACTGAGATGTAGGGAATATATGTTGATATTTTGGTTGAAAGAGAGTGCATCGAATGAGTGAAGAACTAATTTGGGGAAGATAAGTGAGTTAAAGGTAGAAGGAATGTAATGGATCAAATCTGTACATATGAACAATGATTGGGGATACCATCGGGGAAAGAAATAAATGATTTAGGATTTAATGGATTGGCAACAGTCGTATAATAGATTAATTAGGGAAACATATGGCAAATGTGTAAGTGATATGGTGTTAGTACGTAAGCTTCTGATAGAATCAAAAGTATGCATATGCGATAGTGAAACGATGTGTGTAAAGATAACAGCAGTCGAAAAGGAATATTTTCATATTAATTTAGCGGTAGTGAGACAGGGATTGTAGTCTCCTTTGTTTAATCCAAATCTGTATAATGATGAGTTATGACAAGAATTAGAGGTAGGTGCCAGATAGAGTTAGAATGTGAGAATTTATAAAGCAAACCCACCTCCAATCCCTCTTACATGAAGATGATTGGTTTTAGTGTGAGCGAATTGAAGAAAGATTTGAGAGGATAGTAAAGAGGATTATGGATAGGGTGTGTAAAAAGACAAAGGTTTGAAAGTAAAACGTAGATAAGAGGTAGATTATGGTTGTGAGTGAGGACAGACCTCGTGTGAATTATGTTATGATATGGTAAACGCTGGAAAAGTTAGTCTGAATTTAAATACTTTAGATATATGTTGAATGAAAGGCAGGAAGCGCTGAGCAGAACAGATGTAAGTAGGGAAAATTGTGAATGCACTAGGTGGATGGACTTCCAGTAAAATGTTGGTGAATGTACAAGGGACTAAGTCTTGAGTGTCTTAAATGTGGGTATGTTGTTACCCTGCTTATGATATGTTAGGGACTAATCGTCTGGAATTAGAGCTATAGATACTAAATTACAATAGTTGTTCAGAAATGGACAATATCTTATGGTGTTAGTGTTGAACAAGAAATGATGTCCTGTGTAAGGAAGCGTATTAAGGAGTTGTTTGGTGGGAGACTTGGGTATAGAGAACTAAATGAACCAATGACTTGAAGAGTATTAGAGTATGTGGAAAAGGAGGATTACAGCGGTCGGTAAACGTGATAGTGTAAAGTGATTGGAATCGCGGATGAGGAACAGAAGAATTGAATGAAGTCAAAAAAGGTAATGCTGGAAGAGAGAATGTAGTTTGGCAGAGGCGAGAAGAAGTGCAACAGAAGTGATGGGTGAGTATGTGAGGAGTATGGTATGACTAGCCAACTGGCAAGAATGAACCTCACATTAACAGAGTCATAGTTTGAAGGTCTCGCAGGTCCGTGAAGCTCTAGGGTGGATTTTATTTGACTCGACGAGTTACAACTAATTGGTATTAAATGGGCGGTAGGCTCGGCTTTCTTTTATATACATTGCTTAAATATTTCATCTCTATTTTGTTTCCGTATAATGTTACTACCTTGCTCCAGTACTTGGGGAATAATGATGGTCGGTGATTATGAATATATATATATATATAATATATAATATTATTATATATATTATATAATATATATATATATAATAATAAAAATATATATATACATATATATATTATATATATATTATATATATATATATAATAATATAATATATATATATATACTATATAGTAATATATCTATATTAATATATATATATATTATATTATAATATATATATATATTACCCTAGTATCTCTTATATATATATATTATAATAATACTAATAATATATATATATATATTATATAATATATTATTAATAATATAAATATATTATATATCATTCGAGCTACATATTCTTTCGGAGCCCTAATCTTTATAATTTAAAGAAGCACTAACAAATCTGAAACATCATCCAAACTTATTCAACGTTTCGATGACTCAAACTGTCATCATCCTCGGAAAAACACTACAAATAATAAAATAGCAAAATATTGTTATGCAAATTATTAATTTTGTCAAGTTCTTTTTACCTGAGGAATATAGACATTTGAATCATCGAACGATTGAGAAAATACTATGATTTTCAGAGTATTCGAGTACTTCTTTTCATTAGATAATATATATTATATATATTATACAAATTAATATATATATTTATAATATATATATTATATAATATTATATATATATTTATTATATATATATATACCATATATAATATAATAATATAATAATATATTACATATAATATATATATATTATATTATTATATTATATATTAATATATATCATATATAATATATAATTATATAATATAATTTATATTATAAATTATATATAATAACAATATATTTATAATATATTAATATATATATATTGATATATAAATATATATATATAATATATAGATATATAAATATATAGTAATAATATGCAATTTCATAAAGTACTAGTATTTACTTGTACTATACCATTGTACTTACTTGAAAAAAATTCCTAGAATACTATTAATTGTACTTGTACTTGAACAATATCTAGAGTACTTACTTATGTTATTGTACTGAAAAAATGTATTGACCCACCCTATACTATATATATATAATAATACTAATAATAATTATTTAATTAATTTTTATTTTTAAATAAATATATATTAATATATATATTATAATAATAACATAAAAGTATATATATTTATATGGAATGGTAAATAAGGAGCAGGTCACTGGCCCCCTTATTTTTGGCTAAATAAAAAATGAACTTATATAAGTTGCTGACGTTTTTAAGGGTTTATTATAGTAGAAAAACTGAAAAAGATACCATTTAAATCGATAAATAATGAAGTAGTAATTATTAATAACAAAATATATTAATAAACTTAATTTTTTCTAAAGAGTTTAATGTGCTTTTCGTTTCATATTGGATGAAATCCAACTATAGCATGTGTAGAAAATATCGTTTTGACGTCAAAGCAATTTATACTTGATACTATAATATAGACATATATATTAATCATATAATATAATTATATATAGATAGATTATATATTATTATATAATAATAAATATTATATATTATAACTATAATATATATATAATATTATATATATATCGTCCATCTTTGCCCACTAAATGAAATCCTGCCTACGCCATATATATATATAATATATATATAATATATATCAATATATATCATATACATAAATATAATATATATATAATATTAATATATATAAATATATATATTGTTTGCTTTATTACAGCTAATAAGTTGGGATCTATAATGGTTTTTATTTTTGGAGGAATTATAATGAAACATTTTGGATGGGAATTTCTATTCGACGCGAAAGTTTAGATGGACTTGTTTTCTGGTTTCGTGATCTTATTTTATGTAGAAACATCCAGAAGAGCATCCTTTTATTCAAAAGAGAGCAAAACTCATTTTAGCAAAAATCGAGACGAGGAATAATGAAGTAACCGTCAAGTTCTTATTGTAGTTGAAGAAAATGAGAGAAAAAAACAGTCATATACAAGGATGCCTAATCATGTAAAAAATTGACATAACGACGATATTTGACGAAAGTATGAAATTAACATCATAATATCAATGACAAAGATATGACGATATATCTTGTTCAAAATTTTAGATAATATTATAAATATATAATATTATATATATATATCATTATAAACTGTGAACAGATATACAAAAATATCTGTGAGATTACACATTTAGATATATATATATATATATATAAATATATATTAATATATTATATAATCAATAATATATAATAATATATTATATATATATTAATATTATATATATATCATAAATATATATAATATATAATAGATATTAGATATAATATATATAATATATGAACAGGAAGAAGACATAACTTTGGGAATCTTTATTAAATTTTATGGAGAAATTTTATGGAAAAATTAACTCGTAAAAAAAAAAAAACATAATATAAGATATAACAGTTTAAGTTGAAGCCTGTTGCCACGTAAGTGGATGTTGCAACTTCGCACACTGTTATATATGTAACTATGAAGATTTATATGTAGGAGAGATAAATCTTATATATGGCGAAGAAAATTTACTAAATATGTAGTTAGTGCTGGAGAAAAGATAGAAAGAGCAAGAAAATTAGAGTGTGGTTACAGGGCTATTGTTTCGTTATGCGGTGTTGGTCTGCAGAAATATCTAAAAGGTAATAGCTGTTTCCAGATACAAAGAATAAACCCACCTCTCTAGGCTCAGGCATCATTAGTCAGTTAAGTCACCAATTACCACAGTTATGTATACCCCCAATAAAACAAAAAAAAGCGCATTATCAAATCGTCAGAAAAAAAAATAGTATAGAAAAACAAAAAGGACACACACACTACTGAATCAGCGTTAAAAAGTAGATTAACCTCACATGAGGACAATCAACAAAAAGTCGACAAGACACAAAAACCTCTATTTTCGCACATATATATTTAATGAAAACAAAAGTTGTTAGAAATCAATTGCATGGCTTCGTAGGAAAGGGATATTAGTGTGTTTGTTATTTCAAAGTATCAAAATAAAAGGGCACATGAGGAATCCCTAAATAAATGAATAAAATAGTTGATAACATCATAATATATATAATCATAATAATATATATATAATATAATATATAATATATACTTATATATATATATATATTAATATAATATATAGATTAATATATATATAATATATAATATATAATATATATATGATTATTTATTATATATGATTTTATTATATATATATATATATATATATTATATAATAATATGATATATATATATATATAATATATATACATAATAATATATAATATATATATACTATACTATATAATAATAGTATATATAATATATAATATTATAAATTATATATTAATTATATATATATATAATATATACTATAATAAATAACTATAATATATATAATATATATATAAGTATATATATTTATATATAATGATATTAATATATATATATACTAATATATATATATATATTATATATATAATATATATTATATATATATATATTACTAATAATATATTATCATATAAGATATATATATTATATAATATATTAATATAATATATATTAATATTATATAATCTATATATAATCTGTCAAAATATTATAATTATATTTACCCTTCTTCCCTTCCTGTCCTTCCCTTCCCTTCATTCCCTTTCATCCCTGACCACGCATTATAGACGAAGTAATACCGCGTCCAGACTCCGCCGCCGCAATCGATGCTTTTCAGAATTTCAAGTGTTGAAATGTCTCCAGATGCTCTTGGGAATTGAGAGTTAGAACGACAGGAGAGGTAAAAGTCTATGTGTTTTCGAACATGGTTACAGTTGACAATAATTTGACAGTGAGTTTGTTGAATACACTGTTCTTGTAAGATTGGGATTGCCGCTTATTTCACAGGAGACGGCTATTCTTGTAGGGGGAGTTGAATTACTCGTTCTATTTCTGAGTGGAGTATTATTTAAAACGTTGTTTGAATTGGTCAAGCGTCTAGGTAGTTTCTGATAGTGTCGTGTGATTTGTTTGTTGTATGTTGTGTTGTGTGGCGGCGGAATGTTATTCAGAGTTTGTTTGTAATATAGAGCTGGTGAAGAAGAGTATGTTTGAGTCTTAGGGCGTGGTGGAGAAATGCTACTGTGCATGGATTTGTACGTGTTGGCTTTTGGTTAAAACTTGTAGTGCTATCATGTCCAGTTTATGTTATGGATAGAATTTTGGTTCTCTGTAGGTGTATGTTGTGGATTAGTTGATTTAACCTAGTATTGATTGTTATGCTTATGTTTGGTTTTTGAGTCTATGTTGTTTTTAGTTATAATGGTTGCAAGCTGAGAACATAGCTTTAGAGTTCCAGACAATGTATTATTGTTGAATGTGTGAGCTTTTTACTTGTTTGAGTTTGTCCGCGATGTTCATAAATGTTTAGTTTTTGACTTGTGATGAAATTATATGTCTTTGTGTTTTGTAAAGTGAAATGCGTGTCAAGTGTTACTGTGTCATATGGATTTGATTGAGGTATGCAATGTTGTTTAAGTATAGATTTGTGGGTGTGTGGTGAGATGAATAGGGATGGTGATTTTGTGATTGATGACTTGTTTGTGGGGCAGGAAAATTCTGTTTTTTAGCCAGTTGGAAGTGACTGAAGTACTGTTGCGCCAAGGTTATGTCAGAGTTATAGCTCTGAAGTGTAGTAGCTCCTAGGTAATGTCGCCCGAGAGATTGCGCTTATGTTTATGCCGACTATCTGTTCGTTGGTGTGATCATGTAGAGTTTGGCTGTGAAAAAAGGATGGGAATTAATGTGGGAAAAGGTACTGCGATGAGGTACTCGTTGTTGATAAAATTTACTGTACGTGATTTTGTGTTGTTTGTTGTATTTGTGAAGTTTACTGATAGCGAATTAAATATTATGGCACGAAGGGGAATATTTATTTTGTGTTTTGTGAGATTAAATTATGTTTAATTGCTGCTAACAAAGTTTATTTAGATGGATCTTCTTCATTATTATTTTGTGGTGGATTTTTGAGTTTACGATCGTATGATTGTGGATTTGAAATGATGTTTATGAGTCGGTTGTGTTGATATGATTTTGTCTTGAATCCGTTGCCTGAAATTAATGTTAGTTATGGTTGATTATTTTATTTATATTCTGGTATGTTTTTCAAGTAGTTCTTCATATATTGATAATAAAAATGGGGCATATGATGTGGTGGCCAGAGAACTATATTACTTATTTAATATCGACGTACATAATGACAAAGTTTATTTTTCAGCTTCTCAAGATTTAAAAGATGTAACTTTTTTATATCTTGTGCTCTAAATTGATGTTAAAGCTGTGTTCCCTAGGTTTTTTGTGATTGGGTGTTTTTTTTTTTTGAAAATCTTGTTGGCAGTTGAGTGAGTTTGTAAGTGTACTTGTTAACAGCTTTCTATGCCTGTTGTGGTCTAATTAGTCTATTGAATGGATCGTGATTGATATTTATTTCTTGAGACCTGGATATTTTCCTGTATTTGGGCATAACAGGATAATTGGAGGTTTTGATTCTGCTAGTTACTAATTGAGTTCAGAATAATTTGCGTGATTGTTTGTAGATTGGGTTTCTTATTAGTTTTTCATTTTATATAATTATATATATATATATTATAATATATTATTATATAGTTATATATATTAATATATATATATATATATAATATATATATATATATATATAATATATATATATATATTGTTAATTATCTAAGGATGTATTTAATTATATATATTATAGTTCTTTAGTAATATATATATAATATATTTATATATATATATATATATTATATATATATAATATATAATATATATATTATATATTATATATATATATTATATATATATCTATTCATATAATATATATATATAATTAATATCTATAAATTAATCATCACGTACGATAAATTCCTTTTATTTTTTTTAAGTATCTGCAAAACTAAAAAATTAAATACAAATTAAGAAAACTAAATTTAAACTACTAGAATACACAATTTATATAGATATATCACAAATACAATAATTAGTTACAATAATCACATCATAAAAACTACGAATGCCATATCTTTTAGGAATTTATATATATCACGTCATTGCTTGGATACAAGACAAAATTTATTACAGAATACTACAAAGCATTTAGTTGCTCTATTTAAAAAAAAAAAAAAATACACAATAAAATTAAAAAAAACAAAAAAAAAAAAAAAAAAAAATATAAATACCACGAGAAAACTGCGAGTCGGAAAAAAATGCTACAGAAAAAATCGATGGACAAGTCCGGAAAAGTCAGTTGAAGTCGAAGTAGCAAAATTTTACCAGAAAAGTCAGGATGACTCGGTAAAAACACTCGAAGTTCAAGACAGAGGGTCGCTTAACATATAAAAATAGAGGAAAAAAAGAATCAGGAAGGAGGAGGAAAAAAATGTCAGAAAAGAAAAGAACAGAAAAGAACAGAAATGACTAAAATCGAAAAAAAAAACAAGTTCGGAAAAGTCGAGAATACGAAATTCTGATGATAAGTAGGAAGAGACGAAAAAGAAAAAGTTACGACGACGAGAAAAGTAAAGAAAAAATTTAAAATAAAAAAATAAATAATAAAAAAAAAAAAATATAAAATATAACAATAATAGAATATAATTATTAGATAATAAATTAATACATTATAAATAAATATATATAACTATAAAAATTAATTATATGAAATATATAAATTTTATTAAAAAAAATTAAATTAAATTATAATATTAATGATAATTATTAATATTAATAATATATAATGATATAATAAATAAATTCTATCAATTATATAATATAATATAATATTATTAAAATATAATTAAATAATATTAATTATTATATATATTATTAAATATAATTATTAATAAAAATATATATATTAAATTTAATAAACTCAATATATATAAAAAATATTAATTAATCTATTAAATATATATAAAAAATATGAATAAAAATTCAGTAAATAATAAAATAATCTAATATTAGATTTAATCATATTATTATTAATATAATAAATTTATGAAAAAAAAAAATAAAAAAAATTGTTCCAAGTAAATAAAATTTTAAACAATAAAAACTTTAATATTATAATTTAGTATATATAAATATATATACAAATAAATAAAATATAAAAATAGATCATATAAATATATATATAAAACATTAATTTTAGTTTAAAAATTAAGTGTAAAAAATAATTATGATATTAAGTATCCAAAAATCTAATTATTAATAATTATAGAATAATATATATAAAAAAAATATATAATATAAAAATATAATAAAAATACATATAAATAAAAATATAACAAATAAAGATAAAAATAACAAAATTTAATTGTCACTAATATAATACTAAAAATAAATAAAAAAAAAAAAAAAAAAAAAATAAAAAAAAATTTGTTAATAGAATGCCAAATTATAAAAAAATAATATTAAAATATATGAAGACAGAATAATAACCCAATAACTTTATAAATAATAAGATAATGATATAATGATATAATAAAAAACAGAATAAACCAAAAATTATATAATAATAAGATGAGCTATAAGATAATAATCTATGTATTATTGTCCGAATGTATCCTATAAGATAACTTATATGATAAGAAAAGGCAGCTTTTTTTGACAAAAATTAATTAGATATAATAATATAATATAAATATTGATAAAATATAAATCTAGATAATATATTAATATATAAATATAATAATATAATTAATAATATAAATATAAAATAATATATATAATAATATAATAATAATATATTAATAATATATATAATATAAAATAAATAATATAATAATAAAAATTAATATATATATAACAAATAATAATATTTATATATAGATAATAATATATACATAATATAATAATATATATTAATTATTATAACTATATATAAATATTATAATATTATAATAATAGTGATATATATAATAAATATATATAATTATAATAAAATAATATAAATATTAATAAATATATATATATATAAATAATATATAATTATAATAATACATAATAATATATAAATATATTAATTAATACATACTATAAATATATCCCTTTTTTCCCATATTATAGAACTAGGAGAGGTAAGAAGTAAACTTGAACAAATGACATCTGGAAAAGAAAAATAGAGAAAATAAAATAAAGAACCACATGTACGAAAGTCAGAAAGTCCCACGAGCCTCTCTACCCGCCTCCCCCTCCTATAAATACCTATTATAAGTCGAGACCACTCGAAATCATCAGTCAAGCAAAACATCCACCCCTACAGATGACTTCATGTTCGACTGCCGACGACCCTCACTAATAGCTCACACTTACTCAGATGTCAGGTAACGCGTACCCTACTGGCTCGGGAGGCCATAACCATATACCCGCCGTCACGCAATCCCGCCATCTCTCTCATATCATGAACCTTACAATCATCGCTCTGCCCACAACTCACATTCTCTCCTGCAAGGATCATTCCTTTACACGACTCAATCACTTATTTACTTACAGGTCTCCCATCCGGATCGATTCCAAACACACTCAACACTATACATCCATTTAACCAACCGAATCAATCGATAATCATTCATCCTTTCCACATGACAAACCATCTCAACGTACTTTCATTTATTCTCTCATTTATCATTTTCTCACACCACATAATCTCTAATACGTTCACCCCTCATTTTACTCAATTCATTCTATCCAAAACATTTTCAGCGATCACACCTAACACGCCCCACAGATTTGTCCTCTGAACACATTGAACTTAGATCTTTATATCTCTTATTCCAGACCAAATATAGTCTACTATACATTAAAAAAGGTAACAACATTACCCTCATATGGAAACCATAGATAGCGCACTCCAAGACTTATTTATTTCACATCCACCAAACGAATTACATGCCAGCCACCTCTTGCCAATTCACAAACATTATCCTACTACACTCATTGAGCTCATCACGGTCTCTTTCATCCAACATATACCTAAATATTTAAACTCGACACTTGTTCCAGCTATTCAACATCTAAACATAACTTCACACAGAAGACTGTTCTCATCACAACCATAATCTTTACTCTTATCTACGTTTACCATCAAACCCCTCCTTTTATAACCAACAATATCTCTCTACCAATCCTCTCAAATTCTCTCAGATCACACACCAAAACCAAATATCTGCAGTAATAATAGTTAAGGGCACCCTCCACACACCTACATTCTCCATTATTCTAACACCATTCCTGAATACCCAATCTCTAATTCTTCATAACCCAATCCATTATACAAATGATAACCAAGTAGCAGCGGGATGTCCGTCGCCGTCGTTATTAATATTATAAACCAATATATAATTATATAAAATTTATATATATATATATTATTATATATATAATCAATATTATAATATAATATAAATATATATAGATATATATATCTATATATATATAATAAATATAATATATATATTATCGATAAATTTTAATTAGTATATATTTTTACTTTTTAAAGACACTTTGACGACTTAAAAGTATTAAACTGTTAATTTTAAAATGCTGTTTTATAATAAAATAAAATTATTATGACATAATATAATATAACGTAATACATTTGATTTCCGAAAACTGAAATTATTTGCTTGTAAGTGTTGCGCCTCATTTTTATGTCTTACGTACTTTACATGTTGCATTTGGAGATTATTTTCATTGGAAAAGTGTATTTTTTATATTCTCAAAAGCAAGTGCGAAAAAAAAAAAAGTTGAAAAAAAAAACTTTTATTGTAGCTCTGTAAGCACTAGCTGAGTCAGAGTCGATAATTTTGAATTTGATTGCTTGAGTCGGATCGGAAATCGGAGTCGGAGTCAAAATTTTTGTTGATTGAGTCGGAGTCGGAGTCGGAGTCGGAGTCGAACAAATTATTTTACGACTGGAAGTCGAAATCGAGTCGCAGTCGAAAATTTTTGTTTAAGAGGAGTCGGAGTCGGAGTATAATTTTGGAAATCAAATTTGAATTTAATGAAGCCGAGTCGGAGCGGAGTCGAAAAACATTTATTTACGATCACGCAGACCCTAATATAATACTTCTTGTGCTCAATTATATTATATTTTTGCATTAGTTTATTTTGCATGGTAAATTTCTATTCTGTGTGTATCTTTATATTATTTTTTTGCATGATGATTATATGTGACGTTATTACACACCGACACGTCATAATAAAGTTGCCCAAATTGTTAATCTTCTGTTATCAATATATATATAATATTATATATATACTTAATATAATATATATTTATATATATATCATATATATATATATATATATATAATATATATTATATATATATATATATATATATATATATAATATTACTATATAATATATATATATATATTAATATACTAATTATTTATATATATAGAAAGATAGATAGATAGATAGATAGATAGATAGATAGATAGATAGATAGATAGATAGATAGATAGATAGATAGATATGTTGCACATCTTACCTGAGTGATGAGACCCTGTGGCAACTACCAACGAGCTAAGTAATGTCAGTTGTAAACAATTTTTAATGTTAGCTAGTTGTAATCTTCCGGGGTGTTTGTGTAATTGTATTTTTTGAAGTGGTTCAATTAACTAAAATCCTTAACGGAGCTTCCCCTGCAATACTCTACTCCAGGTGATTCTATGATGCTTCAATCTATTACTTTCATACATAGCAATGCCCTTTACTACTAGTATCTCCTTTAGGCCACCAAGTTACCTCCAGTTAGGTTTGCCTCTTCCACTATTGCCTATCACTTTAGAAATAAAAACCTTCTTAGCCATTCTCTCATCATTTATTCTAAGCACATATTCATTCCTTCTCCGTACTATCTTTCATGCAGTGCATGCCTCTAACCTTTACGTTTCTAATCATATCGTTTCTCTTTACAAATATCTCGCCAGAATATTGTTTCCAAAATCTCGAACCTTTTTTCATCTTCGAATTTGATGCCAACGTTTTACATCCATAGGGAATAATCGGAACAAATAAACAGTCAAACAATTTGTTTTTACTTTTCAAGATAAATTTCCCTTTTCCATAATTTCCAAAGACAACTTAACACACCCTCCGGAACCCTATTGTCAATCTTTTCTCTCGTCTATTTAAATGCCCAAATATCCACCCTTATAAAAGTACTTAAAAACTTTTAGTTTCTATTAGGTTTTCCCTATTCACTATTATGTTATCCAGCCCAGATTGACATTCGTCTTTTTTGAGTTTAGTACTAATTTTTAAAACTTTACTTATAGCGAGATTAATTTTTAATCTTTTCCTTGACATATTCGTTCAAACTCACACCAAATTACCTAATATTCTTTTGAATCAGCTACCAACTGCAGCAAATAATATCGTATAGTCAGAAAATAATAAACTCGCAAACCAAGTTATGCAATTTTTCTTTTGAATCATTCATCAACATGGTATCGTGAGTAAGTAATAAAACAATGATCTCCCATTCACCCTCAATATAGAGATAAGGATTAGCTCCTTTCTCAGTTATATCTATATTTAACTACATTAATACACACTGGCTATCATCTATTGCTATCCCTTGAGACCTTAATATTTTAAGTATTGGATCAAAAATCTTTAAGTAACGATTTAACTTACCTAACCAATAAACTATAGACTATTTATCATATACTACACTATTTATATTATATTATCTTAATAAAATCATTTTACTCAAGGCTCAATCCAAGTATTAAATATTCTTACGAAATACTCAATTTAAACAGCTCATTTTTTTTATAACTATTTTATATAAAATTTAAATAGCAGAAGTATTTTATTTATCCTTTAATTTATATGTATTAGAGAATAAGGAGCGTATTTAGCATATATACCGTGACTATTTTTCTTCACTTATCGTTACGAGTGGTTCCTTATATATTCACCAGAAATACCTCCCTATTTAACGAGTAAATTCAAATTAGTGAACGAATTCACTTGAGAAATTTTTATTTACCATTAAAGGAAGACCTTATGACGTTCCTGAGCAAAAATTAACTTTGGCTAGAATTCTTTCCTTAAGAAATTACAATAGGTAGATATCTGAACCAACACTTATCACTCTCACACTTAAGTAATTTTTGTTATTCTACGAGCGTAACATAGCCTATATAATCTTTAGTATTATTTTTATATTGTATACATATTTATTGTCCTATTATACTATTATATGTATATAATTTATATTACATTGTTGTATGGACCACCGTATTATTAAGTGTCACTAATAAAGCACTTCTTTAATATGTCAATTACTCATATTTCATTTCGGTTTATGATAAAAATATTGCGCCCTAAACAAAAACATCTGGACTAACACTTAACTTTGAATGGTGAGACGTTCTCAAAAAAAATACACGTAGAAAATAGGTTGAGACGCGTAGAGACAATTATTTATAAACCTTTAAACGAAACCATTATTGAATAAAACACAACACTAGCTTTCGCCGAATATATACGGCCTCTTCAGGTGAAGTTTTTAGTTTTGTGGCTGAGCTAATCAAAACTCAAATGTCAAAATTAAAACTTTCTCAGATATTTTTTATTATTATTATACCGTATACTCTTATATGTTTTGTATTTTTATAATCTATATATATAACTATTAATTTCGAGTATATGAACTTGTAATAAAGTGTCTGCCTTCACGCGAGCTTGATAAATCAACAATCAATTACATGGAGTTAAGAACATTCAAAATGGATGAGCAGTACACGCTGTTTCACTTTCTTCCTATAAGTATTTTTTTAGAGCATAATTTAGACAGATTTTATGATTTAATATTATATTTACATTAATTTTTATTTTTCTATTTTATAATATATCTATATAATTTATTAATACATAATATTATAATTATATATATTATATCTTACTATATTTGTTATACCTAGTTATTACTATTTACTTTGTGTTCTATTATGGTATATTAGGTCTCTGACTAGTTCATATGAAATATGATTGAGATAGTATTATTTTTCACTTAGAATAAACCTGTCTTATTCAGATAAGTAAACCCTAGAATAAAGGAAAGGGTGGTTATAAATAAAAATCAAAAATATTATTTTTTTTAAAATGATTATTAATGCTAGTGGAGGAATCCTATTATCTGAAGAGCTTAACTTTTAACGTAGAAAGTCAAGTATGTATAACATAGTTATTCAAATTGATTATCCGAGTTAAAATACGGGCCTTTAATTTATTAGGTTTAGACTCTTACCTATTCACTATATTAAGGATTATGGTACTAAGTTTCACTCACTGCCAAATTTCATATAATTAAAAAAATAGTTTTAAAACTACGATTATTATTCTTTTTAAATTAAATATTTTATAATATTAAATTATATATATATAAATATATATATTAATATATATATATTTATATATATTATATTATATATTATATAATATATATAATACTATATAAATATATACCATAATATATTAATTATCATATTATATATTATATATAATATATATATATATATTATTAATAATAATATAGTATATATATAAATATATATAATATAATATTTATATTATAATATATATAATATTATAATATATATTAATATAATATATTTTATATAATATAACACAAAATTAATCTCAAAATATAGGATAATAATATATGTAAATATATATATTATGGATTAGGGATCGAACCCAGGCCCTCACTTCCCATTATCGATATTCGTGGGCGCTTACTCCAGAGTTTCCGTTGCCAAATGTTGAAGACACCATATTAAGTATTAGGTATACCTCACAAGGGCATAATTTAATATTATATATAATATATATTATATATTAATATATATAAATATATATATAATTTATATATATATTAATAATATATATATTATATATATATAAATATATATATTATAATTATATATTAACATATAATATGAATATAGTCTTATCTATCCAGACACTCTGAGCCCACCGGGTTATATTAAATATATAATTTGAATATCATCTGTGAGGTCAGTACAATATTTATATTAATATGTTTGATCCACTAACTATCTGTTGCCAATTTGCGATGTGGACCTTCACATTTATGAGTAGTTCCTGCTGTTATTATTCTATTGTAAAGTCCACAAAACAAAATATACATTAAACGAGGCCTTATTACATAATTTTATTTAAAAAAAAAAAAGTAACAGTATTTAACTAACGACTTATTTGCACTGGTATTTCTAAATTCTGGCATCAAAATTAATGAATAAAAATAAATTACTAACGCTGAAACAGAGTAAGAAAACATTAATGAACACACAAAAACAAAAATATTATATATATATTAATATATATATAATAATATATAATTATATATAATTATATAATTATATAATATATATATTATAATATATATATAATAAATATATATTATTATATTAATAATATATATATATATATTAATATATAAATATATAATAATATATTATATATATATATATATTTATTTTTAATTATATATATATAATAATATATAATATTATATATATAATAATTATAATTATATATATATATATATATAAATATATATATAATATATATATATAATATATAATAATATATAATATTAATATAGTATATAATACTATATATATATATATAAATATAATATATATATATATATATATAATATATATATAATATATTGTATATATAATATATGTTATATATATATATTAATTAATTAATATTTAATATATATATATATTATATAATAAATATAATATTATATAATTAATAATATATATATATATTAATATATAAGATATATATATATATATATAATATATATATATATATTATTAATATATAATATATATATTTATTATATATAATATATAATATATATATATATAATATATATTAATATATAATAATATATATATTATATTATAATATATATATATATATATTAATATAAATATAATTTAAATTTATATATATCATATAGTATATATATATTATTTATAATTATATAATTATATATATATATATAATATTATTATAATATATATATATATATATATATATATAATAATTATATATATTATAATAATATTTATATGAGTGTGTGTGTGTGTGTCGCTATACTTTTTTTTTTTACTTTTATAGAATGCCTCTATTTTCTTATCGTAGGTATGCATTGGGAGTAACAAGTAACTATCTTATTCAGTTAAGCTGGCAGCAAGCAGGATCTTAGTAAAATAACCGAAGAGTGAAACACCGCAAACGTACCAAAATTTTCGATCAAATATAAAACTACTGATTATAAAGAAGTTGAAATAAAACTTAGGTGATATGCATGTGTGATTAATCCAGACTATCAAATTCGCGCAAAAAACAGTAGACAATTCAAAGATAATAAAAATAAATAAAAAATAAAACAAGGGAAATAAAATTTAGACGGAATATAGTAGAAGTAAAAGTATTGGTCAGTATTTGGTTAAATACTCTTGTTGCTCTAATAATTATCACTTGCAAAATTGAATGCAAAATGAATTCTAGCGCTAAAAGACGACGTGGTTGGCGTATTTATTTGACTTCTCATACTTAGATAGTTTGGATAAATACTAAAACATAACTTCAAAAGACAATACTTATATAAGGAAAAATGAGGAACGATTTGGATGAAATAAACTAACGCGCACTTCCACAAGATCGAACGAGAATAGACGTGAAAAAAGGAATAGATAGATACTATTTGAATCTGAGAGCATGAGGGGCTATTGAACGAAACCAGAATGTAGACGCTGGCAATATGTTGAGCCGGAAGTAAGATGTAAGAAAGACTTAGATACGTGAAGTTATCAACCGCAAAATAGTTTGTTCGGCGATGCGTGTCTCGACATTCTTTTTGAGGTCTCTCTGCACACAACAGACAGATGAGCTTACATCAACTAAATATGCAGAGTTGATTGAAAGTAATTTTGAACAATTTGAAAAATATTTTAAAACAAACAAAAAAAATCAAATTGAAAGGTCGAATTACAGCAGCAAAGAGACATTGCCAGTTGAACTTTGTTATGTAATGGGGAAAGGTTTTGAAAGATGAGTTTGAAGAAAATTAAAAAAACAAGAGTTCTCGCGCTTGAGCAGATGAGAGACTCTTTAAAGAAATGAAATGAAGCTAAGGTTATGTTTAGAGATAGTGGAGGGTAAAAATTCCGTAAGAGAAGTTTCTGGTCAATTGTTAAATACCCATGTAAAAGCAGAAATAGTTGATTTAAATTGATGACACATTTTGCTTTTAGGAGTTTGATGTGCTTCTAATATGGCGGAAGTTGGAGGTGTAAGAAAAAGGCTTTCAGAAAAGGCATAACAAAGAAGTTCTCTATATACACTGGTAAGAAGCAGCATTTATTGTCCTGGCAGCAGCCTCCTGCAAGAATAAAAATCAGAAGGTCAAAAGTTTTTTTATTATTATGAAAGACAATTTACAATCTGTTTAGCAAGTCGCCAAAAAAGAAAATATTTTGCATTATATTCAATCAATAATCCAATCCTCAAGATTCCAGAATGCATTGAAGTGAGATGGATATCTCATTATAAGAGAGTGAATGCTGTCTTCAGGAGGCTTAAAGTCATTTTGATGGCTTTGAGCATAGTCACAAAGAAGGACAGACCTGCATCACTTGCAGGGGCATCTTGCTGGAAATCAGAAATCTTGTTTCCTGTTATGTAATGAATGAACTCTTTAGTGCACTCTCTTTATTCTAGCAATGCTTGCAAAGAAGGACTTTATAATGAAAAGAGTCATCCCCTAATACTAGAAAAGAAATTGCACTTGCAAAATATTGAGCAAATCAGTAAAAGGACGTCAATGTACTTACAAAAACTTCGGTGTGAATAATGGAGAAGTATACATCTGGAGTGCGCCTCTGATGAAGATAAGAAAATGCATTTAAAGGGATGAAGAACTACTGCGAAGTGTAATCGAAGAAATTGAAGAAAGGTTCAAACGACAAAATCAATTGAATATAATATAATTTGGCCAGTCGCCTGAGACGTTTCAAAGTCATTTAACAAATTTTAACCTGATATTGAAGTTAGAAATTTGTACAGATTTTCCGATGCTTATGTGAAGTTGGTACTAGCTGACCTGAATCCTTAAATTTTTCATATAATTCCATGCTGAGAAAGCGAATATTTAAGGCAGATAAAGTCCATTGCGAAATATTGAAGCGGACGTGGGATATTTTTGCTATTTTAGTTACAAAAGCTCTGTGAAATCCCTTCTTGTCATTCCTGTAAACGACATCAATCAGTAGAAAAGATCTTTCAGTACTATGAACCGAATACTAATTATGACAAGATATAGAATGCTGCCAGAAACCTTAATGCATTGTATGATGATAAGCATAGAGGGGTCTGAGATCCAACTGAGGATTTCTAGAAAAAACCGTAGATTTGTATGCGACGAAGAAAACTCGTCGTATACGATTCCTTTAAACTTACATCTTTAATACCCTAACATTACTAAGTACTAACGTCGGGGCTACGCCACTTTATCGTGACAACGCTTCAACTCTTTAACATTAAACATCCCTCTATGGAAGGTGGTTCTCAAGACAACTACTTTACCTCCTTCAATATATATAATATATATATATATATATAATATATATTATATATATATATAATTAAATATATATATATATTATTATATAGTAATATATTATATATATATATATAATTTATTTTTACTAAAGATCTATTTCCTTATTTGAAAAAGTCATATTAGTGATATTACTCATATATATTTTAATTATAATATTCTCTCATAATAATGTTTTCTTACCCTTATGTTATTTTATTTATCTAACTTCCCAATAAATTTCACAAATAGAGTTGCTATATTTTTTACAACTTAAGATTGGTTACATTTCGGATATTTAACTAATTCAGTAAGACAGTAACTAAATAAGCCCTAAAAAATTCATGACAAGTGACAAGAATATCATTATTCTTTAATTTTATGTAAATTATGTTAAACTTATGTGCCTCCCCGAATCTCTCTAAAGCCCCCCGGAGAAAATTGTCTGAAAGAAACATTGGCTCTACCGAACCTAGACCCTTGGATGCATCTGTATAAAAATTTCAACTCATGGAAAGGAATAAACCAAAATTTAGTTATTAACAGTGACATATTGTTTGGAATCCTACTCCATCTATAAAAAGACTTCTCCAACAAATCCTATTTCTCCTTAAGATTCCAGAATACCCTATATAAGTTACAACAAAATAAAGATATAACAATCTCACGTTCAGACAAGGGAAATAACATTGTTATCATGAACACTACATATTACCTTACTAAATCATACAGTTTACTAAATGACACGAATACTTACACTCCCATCAACAATAATCCTTTAAAAAACTCCCAAAATCTCTTTACCAATCCCTTCAAAAAATCCTCCCTGATAACAAAGATTTACTTCATAAATTCAAAGCCTATCTCCCCACGTTGTTAAAGTTTTACGCGATTCCCAAAATCCATTAAGAAAATACTCCATTAAGACCGATAATATCCAATATTAACTGCATTACTCAAAATTTATCAAAATGGTTAGCTTCACAATTAAAACCCCTAATAGGCAATATTTCAACATCACACATTAAAAATTCTGAGCATTTCATTCAGTCTGTCCATAACAAAAAAATTTCAGATTTCAGTGTTGGTAGTTTTGATGTCATTTCACTATTCACAAAAGTACCTGTAAATTTTACCATCAATTTACTCGAGCATCACTTATCCAATAGTATTTTTAATTTTCTTCCGTCCTTTAATACCATCAAAAAATTAATCAACCTCACCCTAGATCATTCTTCTTTTAATTTTCAAAATAGATACTATAAACAAATATCATGATTATCCATGGGTTCATCACTCTCCCCGGTATTTAGCAATATTTTTATGGAACTACTAGAAGTTTACCATATATTTCTTCATTTTCAATCAACAGTTTGGCTTCGATACGTCGATGATATTTCCGCACTAATTCCAAAGGATATAAACATAAACACAGTTTTAAATTTTATTAATAATATACATCCCGACATTAAATTCACAATAGAAATAGCGAACGAAAACAAAATACACTTCCTAGACTTACTAATTTCCTGGAGCAATGAACAATATCCTTCTTTTAATATTTTACGCAAACCTACAACTAACCCGTCTTATATCCATTGGTACTCGTCTCATGATCCCTCCACAAAAACCGCCGTATTTAGTAATTTATTCCTTTGTGTATACAGACTTTGCAGCCCTCAAAACTTAAATTCCGAAATCAAAAAATATTTTCATAAAAATAGATTACCCCCAAACCATCATTAACAAAGTCTTACGAAAAGCAAAAAAACAAATTCTTACATACATCCACCGACAACATTACAATATCTAACATTTTACCTATTCCGAACATACAGAAAAACATTATCCGTAAATACATCCCCAATAATGTACACACAATAAAATCAAATAACAACCTTAAAACACACACTGAAACCTATTAACAATAACCCTAATAAAGAATCAGGCATATATACAATAAACTGCAATTACTGCCCCAAAAAATACATAGGAGAAACTAATAATCACAACATCAGAATATACCAACCTAAAAATGAATTAAAATATGATAAACAATCCTCCTCACTAGTAAAACATCGTCAAACTTCCAACCATTTAATTAAACCCAACACATCTTCCTTCATAAAGCCGATACAAGATACAGAAAATAGAAAATTCATAGAATCATTCATCATTAAAAACAGCAACATTTCAACCTACAAAAAGGAGAACATCACATCGATCAAATAACAAATATGTACCTACATAACTCTGTCTCTCTAAATAGTATACTAAAAAAGATTTAACGTAACTTTAAATATGCCATATCCTTTAAGTCATCATCACCAAGAATCCCTTCAAAAGAAACCAAGTAGCCAGATTATAAAAAAAAGTAGCCAAATTCAATCTCCTGCCAACTTCCTAACTTTCAGTCCCGAGGAAGTGGGTTCGCGAATGACCACGAAAGCTAGGCTAACTTTATTAAATTATTTGATTATGTGTTAACTATTTATAATAATTAATAATCAGTGTGTGGTTAATAAATCAATAAATTCTTCATCTATTTATTACCTCAAGGGTGCAATAAATCTATATATATATATATATATATATATATATATATATATATATATATATATATATATATATATAATATATATAATATATATATATATATATAAATTTTTCTTGTTATTATTTTATATTATCATCTGTATATATATAATATATATATATTATAGTATAATTATATATACAAAGACTGATCTCTATAATATTAATTGGTCCTATTTACGAGATCATCTTGATATAGAAAATAATACAATAGTTTTGGAATAGCGTAACGCTTCTTTATTTATTTCTTTATTAATTATTTCTAATGACTATTTTACAGGAACACACATTAAGATATTTCACTATTGTTCAAAAATAAATGTTTATTCTTTAAATATCGAGCTATTATTTAAATCTGACTTCATATACTTTACCAATTCGGTACGAAAGAGAGTGCCAGGATGTTATCTCTCTGGGCGCTTTACTCTTACTGACCTCCCTGCAAGCGGTATAGCTGTTGGGGACAGAGTCATCTTGGTGACCTTGATAATATACAAAAAAGAATGAAACAGTTATGTCGAACACAGGACTTTCTTTGTACAAGATTTCTTATAGCTGTGCACCAGAGATCCGATCCTAAGATACGGTCCTGGTTGCACTTGCATATATCCTTTGTAAATTTTATACTATGTACCGATTACGGTACATAATGGTTATCTCACCAGTGCCTGTAACACCCCCTTATGACAACTTTTGTTTAAAGTTTAGGATAGAGGAGACAGTGGCTACTAAAGTTAGAGAGTAAAACAATAATTTTCACCTAAAATAATAGCGCTCCAACGGGAGGCAACCCTTTTTAATCATTTCTATGTAACACCTTTACCTTAGGCGTTTTTACCATCTGAAAGAAAAAGGATGTTTTTTTTTTTTTAATTTTTTTTAGGTGTTATTTTCTCTTTCTAAATCTACAAAGTTATAATATATGCGAACGTTTCTTAAATTTTCTAAATGAGGCTTCCCATTTTTTTCGATAAGCACGTTCTGTTTATTAACTTTTATAACTTTAAAAGGGCCGACATAGCGAGGAGCTAATTTCCCGACATTAAACTGTGTCTGCCGTACTACGACAAACTTTGCCTCCTGCAACCCTTTTGGTACGAAGAGGTGTCGATTTTTTTAACCGGTGTATGGCGCCCGCGGCTGCGCTAAAAGGGCGGCTAGCTTTTTAACATATACATTATATTCTATAGATGCCGTCTCCGAAGCAGGATCAACTAATCCACTCGGTATTGATATATTCTGGCCAAACGTGCGGGACTTATAACGTTCTTTGTTATCGGCGCGAGTCTCAGAGTGAACAACACCATAGGTAAGAGACTCGGTCAGTCGGAGGGGCTTAAATCCTGTTCTTGCAACATACATCTCAGACAAGCCATCAAATTCTTATGTTGAACCTTAATGAGGCCATTGCCCCTAAGATTCGCGCTACATGTAGTCCGGTGAACCATTCCTACAGCCCTGCAGACTTCCTGGAACAGGCGACTAGCTTCATGGACAGCTTCAAACTTCTTCGTTACTTCTTTAAAGACACCTTAATTAGGACTTATACCTTGTATAGTTTTATTTTTTTGACATGCTGAGCACGTGCGGATAAACTGTTTTATTCTTTTATGCATGTGCTGAAACACAAATTCATTTTTTATACAAAGGAGGGTTCTATTCACCCCTAAATGTCCTTTATTATGGTATTCGCTGATTACTTTCTGCACACTATTTTCAGGCACAAAAACTCGCGAATAGTTTAAAGAGACATCGACAATGAATTCTATTTCTTTTTTGTTATAAAAGAATTTCTGTTTTATTAACTTCAAAGTTGTTTTCTCATTCTTAGACATCAGATCGCTAAGATACTTTTCAGACTGTTAGTTTTGTCTAATTTCTTCGAAGTCCAAATCTCGTTTAAAATGCGGGACTAATATTTCTGCATTTATATCAAACGTTGTTATTAAATTTATTTTGTCAGTTTCAAATATGGCCGCTTCAGCGCAACCGATGTTTTCATTTCGAACAGATAGGTCTATCGGTGCACTTTCATTCATTACCAAGTTAATAGCGCCTACGTCAGAAGCTGTAGTAGTCCCAGCTGACCGCTCATTGGCTGTAGTGACTAGGTGGGCGGAGTCACAGCCTACACTATTTGGAACTGCATTTTCTCCTACGTCATCCTCATCTTGGGCAATATTATTTGCAAGTAAATATTTTAATAACGCATTTTGATTCTCGGTAATTAACTCCATCGTGATATTGAAAGCACTTAAGATGGCTAGTTCCCTCAATTCCCTAGCATTATAATTTTGTACATCATTAGCATGATTTATTTTATATACCAACGCGCGTGAGCACGTGCAGATACGTACATTCTTTCCCGCCAAAATTGCCCCATATTTCTTAAATAATTTTGTTAATCCTAATAAAAGCTTATTTACCGGCAAATATCGTTTTTCCGTCACATTAAAAGACCCACTATAAAAAGCAAAAGGAGTTCCATTCTCATCGTCCGACATGATTACTGTATTGAAAGCTTCATTATTGCATAGATATAAGCTTTGAGCGGCGCGTCAATGGCCGGGAACCTAAGTCTTGTTTTATATCCAAAAACGACTTCTCAGCAGCGGGCGACCACGCGATTTTTTTTATTAGAGCTATTCTTTCCCTTTAAATAACTATACAAAGGCAGCGTTAGATTTGTAAAGCATGGTATATTTTGGCGGTAAAATGAAATTCTACCGACAAACGAACGCACTTGTTTTATTGTTGATGGGCGAGGAATATTAATTATTTCACTAACTTTTTCCGATAATGGTGAAATACCATTTTCTGTCAAATCAAAACCTAAGTAACTTAACCTTTGTACCCCATATTCGCAATTTTTTTCTATTTAAACAAACTTTAAAATAATTTAATCTCTCAAATACTTGTTTAAGTACGATCACGTGGTCTGATGTATCTTTAGTACCTATCAAAATGTCATCTAAATACACGTGTACACCGGGAATGCCTTGAAGTAATATAGATAAAAATCTCAAGAAACACGAACTCGAATTTTTAAATCCCATGGGTAATTGCATAAAAGAAAAATTACCGATCATTGTACTAATACTAAAATATTGTTGATCGGCTTCTGCCAAAGGCAAATGATAATAGGCGTTTGTAACATCAAGTTTACTTAAAAATTTTGTCCCATGAAGCGAACTAAATATATCATTGATATTAGGCATATCAAATACGTCATTTTTAGCAACTGAATTAAACTTTCTAAAGTCACAGCCAATTTTCACACGGCCATCATTTTTTCCTAACACACTGATTAGAAAACTCCATTGCGAGGGAGCTCTCTTTAAAACTTTCGCTTTTACTAAATTTAATAACTCCCTCTTTGTTTGTTCGAATAATTTATGAGGAATTCGGCGTGGTTTAAGTTTTATGGGGGGATCGCTTATATTAGCTTTATAAGGAAAAAGCGAAGGTTTAAATTCACTTACAAGATTATTAATTATTGGAATATCGCAAAAAAGTTCATGAGATACTCCAGAAGAGGAAAATTGAGAGAGAGTGTGAATGAAAGCCTTATCCCTACAAATCATGTTATCACATAAATTTATACATTCTTTGCTCAGAGTGTCTGTCAACGTATCATAATTCAAAATTAATATTGAAAGTAATTTTTTTTCAGAAACGGCATTCCTAGAATACAAATAGGTAATCTGGTTGTTAAAAATTCAACATCATAAGTTCTCTTTAAACCAAAATCAATTGTAACAATTTCGCGAGAGTATATGTCAATTACAGTATCATTAGCAGCTTTAATTTGACCAATAATCGATATATTATCGTCCCCATCTATAGGGATTAAATTGAGCTCACTACCACTATCTAAAATGAAAACTCTCTTCGATATTTTATCAACAATCGTATAAAGTTTATAATTTCCTACATTATTTATCCCATTAATATTATTTATAACCGGACTTTCTCCTATCGGAGCATCCGTAATTAATATATTTTGTGAGCCGCTAGAGGCCAGCGTGGGTATCGTATGGGTCACATCGATACTCTTATCAATAATCGGGACACTCAGAGCTTCGTTGGAAGGAGGATTACCTCCTTGTACATGCCATGGAGCGCTTCGCTCGTTACTCTTAAAATTATACAAAGCTAAATTATTACTATTATTATTATTATTATTATATACTCATTATAATTCCAATCATAACTATTATTATTATTATTATTATTATTATTATTATTATTATTATTATTATTATTATTATTATTATTATTATTATTATTATTATTATTATTATTATTATTATTTATTATTATTATTATTATATTATTATTATTATTATTACTATTATATTATTATTATTATTAATTATTATTAATTCATAATTATTATTATTATTATTATTATTATTATTATTATTATTATTATTATTATTATTATTATTATTATTATTATTATTATTATTATTATTATTATTATTATTATTATTATTATTATTAAACCTACTAGTTGAAATATGAGAATTATTTAATACTGCAAAATCCTCATAATTAAAAATACGATCATTTTCATTTAAAATATTTACCACCACCCCTAACTCCTTTGGGAGGGGTGTTCTGATGCGCTTCCCTGCCTTCTCTGGGGGTTAGACTCAGGAGCTTGCCGACTTTCTCTTTTTGGCGGTAATACCAAAGAATACATCGGAAAAAAATCCGAATGGCATGGGTAGCTTCTATGTATGAATCTTGCCTGGGGCTTACATAATTCACCCAACAGCCCCGT
>JABUQX010077920.1:45000-47500 GCA_015478945.1 Trachelipus rathkii
CAGGGTGTTGTCTTCGGCGTCGGGTTTACTTGAACGACGGATTCTCGAGAGCCTGTTTATACATAGTACAAAGCCGCAACTTAACTCAGATGGCTCCTCTATTAAATTATTTTTGTTTTAATTTTGGTTTTAATTTATCTATTTATTTTACTTTAATAATCCTGTTTTAATCACTGTATAATTATTTTTATTAACTCTATTGTGCCAAATGTGTATTTATTTTTAAAAATGTACCAACCAACCAATTTTCTAGTATATAAGCAGTTGTTTTTGATATTTTTGTACATTCTTCCCAAGACTGTCAACTAAACAGGTAATATAATATAGGTTATAGTTTTAATATAATTTTATTTTTAAATTGTTTTATATATTTTTTTTACTATTTTTGTTCTTTATTACTGTGGATATTATTATTATTATTATTATTATTATTATTATTATTATTATTATTATTATTATTATTATTATTATTATTATTATCATTATCATTATCATTATCATTATCATTATCATTATCATTATCATTATCATTATCATTATCATTATCATTAATATTATTATTATTATTATTATTATTATTATTATTATTATTATTATTATTATTATTATTATTATTATTATTATTATTATTATTGTTATTATTATTAATTATTGGTATTATTATTAATTAATTATTGTTATTGTTTATTAATATTATTATTATTATTATTATTATTATTATTATTATTATTATTATTGTTATATTATTATTATTATTATTATTACGGTTATTATTATTATTATTATTATTATTATTATTAATTTCAATTTCCTCATAACATAAAAATCACCATTTAATTTTAATTTATGTTTTAGCTGATGATGGGTTTGGATAAACTCGAAACGTCCTAAATAAATGATATCAAAGCTTCTGTTCGTCTTTTTATTTCTTATAAAGTTGAGGTTCTATTGAACAAGTCTATTTTGATCTAATATATATATAGATATATATATATATAATATATATATATATTATGTTATTATTATGTTGTAATTGTATTAGACCATAATTATTTTTGGAAATTATATATATATTATTATTATTATTATAGAGTTATGTATTATTATTATTATATATATTATATGTATTATATTTGTTATATATATATATATATATATTATATATTATATATGTATTTTATTATCATATTATTGCTATTATTATTATTATTATTATTATTATTATTATTGTTAACATTATATTATTATATGTTATTATTATTATTATTATTATTATATATATATTATATTATTATTATGCCATTTATTATAATATTATGTTATTATTATTATTATGATATTGATATATTATTATTATATATTAGATATTGGTTATTATTATTACAAAGAAGAGTTACTACATGCTGCTGGTTATTATTGGTTATATATTACATATTATTATTATTATTGATACATAAACATATATATTATATAAATATATATATACATATGGCAGTTATTATATACATATATTATATATATATATATACATTATGTATATATACATATATATAGTATATATATTATTATTATACATACATATATATATATATATATTACATATTTATTAAATTATTATTACTATTGATATTATTATTATAACATATATATATATATATTATTATTATATACATATTATATATATATATATATATATATATATATATATATATATATATTATATATTATTATTATTATATATATATATTATATATAAATATATATATTATTATGCTTATTATATATATTATAGCAGTAAAGATATGTTGTATATTACTATATATATTATGTTATTGTTGTTATATATATATATTATATATTATTATATTATTAGTTGTTATTATATATATTATATGGTTATATTATACATATATTTCATATATATATATATATATATATTATTATTATATATATATATATTATACATATATATATATTATATATATATATATATTATATTATTACATACATATATAGTTATATTGACTATACACATTACATGTATTACATATAAATACGCACATTATATAAATACATATACATATATTATTATTGTTATTATTATTATGTTATTATTATTATATGTTATTATTATTATTATATATAGTTAAGAAGTTATATTATATATATTATTATATTACATATATATATATATTCATATATATACATATATTATTATTATGCTATATTATTATTATTATTATATATATATATTAAGTTATTATATATTATTATATATATATATATATATATATATATATTATATATTATATATTACATATATATATATATACATATATTATTATATAGTAGTATATTATTATTATTATTATATATATATACATATACATATTAATATATTATTATATTATGTTATTATTATTATTATTATATATATATATTATACTCTTATATTATTAATATTGTTATTATATTATTATTATTACATATTACATATATA
>JABUQX010077921.1:0-22500 GCA_015478945.1 Trachelipus rathkii
GTCTTGGTGTCGTTAATTGCAAACAGCGTTGTAAATGATCGGCAATTGAAACCCACTCCTTTCGGTGTTCGACGGAAATGGGTTTGTCCCAGCTGAGTTTTTCCCTCCATAATTTTTGTAGGAGAATCTTACCTCGAACAGCCACCGGGGACAAGATGCCCAGTGGGTCGAATATGGAAGCGAGGTTCTGCAGAATAGCCCTCTTGGTAGCCGCTTCCGAGGCGACAACTTTGAGGGGGTAGGAGATGGTGTCCTCGTTCGTATCCCACTCCATACCCAAAACCTTAATCGTAGTGTCTTCGGCGGCCGCCTTGTTCTCTCGGAACTTTACGTTCGCTTCTTGACAATTGGACACCCATTCTCGTAAGTTGAGACCGGCTTTTTCGAAGAGGGACCGGGACTGAAGAAAGAAATCTTCTACTCCTGCTTCGGTGTCGAAGGTACCGAACAGATTGTCCACATAGATTTGGTTCAAAATCACGTCCTCGTAGTCGGTGTCTGAGTTTCGGACGTGGTGTTGAATGCAGGCAGCCAGCAAAAACGGACTGCAGGTGGCTCCGAATAAGACGGAAGTGAACCGATAGGTGACCAAAGGGCTTCTGGGGTCAGAAGGATCTTTCACCCACAAAAAACGCGTGGAATCCCTATCTTCCAACCTGAGACGTATGGCTAAAAAGGCCTTCTCTATGTCTGAGGATGTAGCGTAGCGTCTCAGCCGAATTTTCAGAAGGATCTTGGTCAAATCAGTGATGAGGGAAGGTCCACTGTGTAAGCACTGATTAAGACTAGGATTGTTAGAAGAACAATCAAACACTAGTCTCAGTGCTGTGGTGGACGAGGACTTCCGGACCCCATGATGGGGTAAATAATGCAGCTTAGCGTTAGGGTGGATCGGAGTAATAGGGGTCACCTCTTCAATGAAGCCCCTTTCTAGTTGATCTTTGATAACATCGGCGTAACTTGCCATTAACGAAGTATCCCCTCTCAACCTTTTAAGGACGCTATACAAACGTCGCTTAGCCAAGGCGTAGTTGTCGGGAAGAGAGGGGTGCCTGTCACGCCAGGGTAACGACACTACGTAGCGACCATTTTCGAAGGTCAAGTTCTCTTCAAAGGCCTCCAGCGTGGTTTTTTCTGCTTTTGTGAATCGTTCATCCGGCAGAATTCCAATTTGGGATAGTGACCAGAGTCGATCTAAATCTGGCGTAGGGGGGCCTTCCTCCTCCGTTGGGAGGGGGTCCAAAATCGTAGGGGGGCATGAGCGCTCAGAGCCCCGGGGCGTCAGCAACATTCCATCTTCCAGCTGGGGGGAGGATGGAATTTCAATGGTCGGGGAGCGCTCGAGGTGATGTCATGATTCACTGTCCTCCGGTGGCCCCGGGTCGGTCCCATTCGCCCTCTGGAGGGGGGAATGGCCCAAGGCAACGTTGGTAGAGCAACAGGTAGTTCGAGTCACCGGGTCCGCTGTCTCACTCGTATCCTGTAGCCCTTCTTCCAACTGGAGGGAAGAAATAGGATGTGATTCAGCGGCTGGAGAGGTTGCTTCAGGACGGAGAGGCGAGTGGTCTAGACCCCGCAACGCCTTCGTCACACTTCCTGCCAACTGGAGGGGAGGAAAGTGCTGTTCCGTCTGATGACAAATAAGATCCGGTCTCCGTTCGTCGGTAAACTGGACTTCCGCTCTGAAAGCTGACACTACTGTAACTTGGGAAGCTGTGTTCTCAGAAGAAAACGGTAAAGGTCCCCAGATCATGTTGCCCACGTTGGTCTTCATAAGGTCGACGCCGAAACGGGACTCACACGATTTCAGGAATTTTCTCATGTGGTCCACACCGATCAGGAGTTGAATTCCATCGATCACATCGCTGTCCGGATAAGGATGAGCAAGGTGGACATGTTGCCTACGAAGCATTCGGGTGGTTTTGACCAAGCCGGGAATCTGCAGATTAGATGGCAAGTGCTCCACCACAATAGCGGTGATGGGGATCGTACCTTCTTTCGTTTTGACTTGGAGGGTGACGACATCATGAGGGGCTGCTACGCCCCGCTGGTTGATTCCATTGATGGCGATAACGACCTGGGAGTGTGGTATGCATTGTAGTCTCTGTACTACTGATTTGGAAATTAAGGACTTCTGCGATCCGGCGTCGTATAGCGTTCTAAGAGTAAGGGTGTTAGTCCCACTGGATACAATCAAATCGGCCAACGGAAGCGCCATGCCTTTACCACCAGAACAAAGAGCGGCATAATGGCCCGCAGAGATGAGAGTGCTGAGGGTCCTGGGCCCTGCGGATCTGGTTGCGCTCGTGGGCGGCTGCCAGTTCGAGAGATTGGTTGAGGACAAAATATGATGTGGTGGTCCGGTGCCCTGCAACGGAAACAAGCCCTAGTGTACTGACAGTCCGCCGTGGCATGGTTTTCCGCCAGGCATCTTTCACACCAGCCGCGACTCCTAACCACGGTTAGTCTCATCTCTGGCGTTGTAAGCATGGTACATTCAGATGGGAAGTGCTCCTCCTTGCAGAACCGACAACTTCGCTTGTCCGATCTGGCAGGGTTCTTGTCCTGCCTCGTTGGAGGTTGGATTTTGGGGATTGCCGGTTTATTTCCCGTGGTGCTTAACACTGTAGACACCTTCTGTTTGTTGGCACCACTCGGTCGTTTATCCGCGTAACCCCTCGAAGCTTCCTCCCTCCTTTGGAAGTCGGGATTGGTCTTAGGTTTGTTCGTGAAAGGTTTGGCGGCCTGCAAGAATCCGATGGCCTGGTCAACCAGGTCCAATACTGATTGGATTGTCCAGCTCTTACGCGCGTCGGTCCAAGGAATTCTGTCCTTAACTTCCGCTGGCAATTTGAAAGATAGCTGTGTCCCTAGGATAATGGAACAACCCCGACAGTCCCCAATCACTTCCTGGTTCTTCAGAGACTCTGTGAAGCAGGTCACCAGCTTTAAAACGAAAAAGATCGGCGTAAGTATTTTTAGGGCTAGGGAGCCCGCCTAACCGGGCAATGAGGGTCTCTATGAGCTTTGACTTGTCGCCATAGTTGTTTTTGAGAAGAGATAGCGCGATGCTATAGTTTTCTCCCCTCACTGCGAACCCTGATATTAATTGTTTGGCATCTCCACGCAAGCTCTGGAGTAAAGCGTGGAGTTTTTCGATGGGATCATAATTATGTCCGTTAACCATGGCTTCGAACGACTCTATATAGCTAGCGAACTCCAGAGGGTCCCCGCCGAAAGTAGGCAGGTTCCTGGTGGGGGCCTTGAAAAGCGTGGGAGCCCGCCGACCCCCCGAACAACAAGAGGCTCTCGATGGGGAAGGGGATCGACTTGTTCTGTGACTGACCCTCTCTCTGGCGGCTAAAGTGTTGTTGCCGGCGTTGATCGCTTTACGGATAGCTAGGTGAAGTCTCCTACTCTCCGCATAGTCGGTCATAAAATCGTCGCGATCCAGGTAATCTTGGATCACGACGTTCGCCTCCTCCAACTGGGTAAGAGTCTCCTCCAAATGCTGTACTAGTGCTAAGATGTCCCCTGCCGATGAATCCGGTCTTCCCACCAACTCCTTCAGCTCGGTCATTTCCGCAGAAGCGTTCTGACTGAGGGCATCTCGCTGTCGTTCGGCGAACTTCACCCGTTTTGGTTTGTTTTTCTGGTTCTGTTGCTGGCCTCTATTTTGATTGTTATCTTGGGTTGGGGTCAGGTTCAAGTCTGCCGGAGGGGGTGTCCCGGGAGGATTCCCCTCTTCTGCGTTGGTTTCTTCGCGTCCCGAGCCCATGATTACGGGGTATGTGCGTACGCACTCGTATCAAGGGAAAGCGGAAAGAATCTTTTCAGTACGAACCACTGACGACGGCGTCGTTGCGCCGCGGTCAGTAAGGGTTTGTGCGCGAAAGGGTTTTTGGAAGGCTCCAATACCCTGAAGCACACCTGAGTTTAATCGTACCACTTATCAGAATTCCTGTGATTTATTTCCTGCAAATAAGTAAGGGATAGAAGCGATAGAGGGCGCATGCAAGTAGAAGCGTGGCGGAGAAACTTAACTATGGCTTAGTCTCTAATCTTAAGACTAAAACTTATGGCTAAACTCATATAAGACAAAAAAAATTCGCAAAATTCACAAGACTTACCTTACTTTCCGGCTTTACGTGGAATATCTGCTGCGGCGCAGAGTCCGGTGGGCCAGAATTAGGCAAGGTGAGCGCAGATAAGCGTTTGATATTAATAGTAGTAATATAATACTACCAACAAATTATTATAATATAATTATCTGAAAAGAAAGGGCTACACACAAATTACAGGGGTTTACACCTATGTGTGTACTCGTGTGTGTGTGCTGTGTATGTTTCCTCAGAGCAGTGACAACAGTTAAACACAAACACAATAAACAAAAGATAAAATGGAAAAATAAAAAATAAAATAAATGAAAAAATTCACACAGGGGTGTGTGAATGTGCGTATATGTGTGTGTATGTGTGAGTGTGTATGACTGCAGAGTCAAAAACAATAACAAACAAACACCAATTTAAAAAAAAATCGAAAAATATTACACATACATGTGTGTTTGTATGTGAGAATGTGTATGACTGAAGAATCAAAAAAAATAAAAAAAAAACACCAATTTCAAAAAAATTCGAAAAATATTACACATACATGTGTATTTGTATGGGTGTAAAAGTCATTTAATGTGTGTGTGTGTGTGAGTGTATTACTGCAGAGTCAAAAACAATAACAAACAAACACCAATTTCAAAAAAAATCGAAAAATATTACACATACATGTGTATTTGTATGTGTGTGTGAAACTGTGTGTGTGTGTGTATGTGTGAGTGTGTGTAACCTCAGAACTCCAGTACTCTATACACCACACAGTAACAACAACGAAAATTCAAAAGAAATCAAAGGCTGTGTATGTGACTGTATGTGTGTGTGTGTGTGTGTGTGTGTGTGTGTGTGTGCGTGTTCAAGAACTACAACACTCAATACAACACACAGTAACAACAACGAAAATTCAAAAGAAATCAAAGCGGAACCGTTACACACGTATGTAGGCGTGTATGTGACTGTGTGTGTGTGTGTGTCTTCAAGAACTCCAACACTCAATACACCACACAGTAACAACAACGAAAATTCAAAAGAAATCAAAGCGGAACCTTACACACGTATATTGGCGTGTATGGTCGTGTATGTGACTGTGTGTGTGACTGTATGTCTATACAGAAACTCCACACAGATGCAATACACAACAATAGACAAATGAAAGCAAAAAATATATAAAAAAGGTAAAAAGGAACCTTACACACGTATGGAGTGTGTATGGTCGTGTATGTGACTGTGTGTGTGACTGTATGTCTATACAGAAACTCCACACAGATGCAATACACACCAATAGACAAATGAAAACAAAAAATATATAAAAAAGGTAAAAAAGGAACCTTACACACGTATGGAGTGTGTATGGTCGTGTATGTGACTGTGTGTGTGACTGTATGTCTATACAGAAACTCCACACAGATACACAACACAACAATAGACAAAAAAAAACAAAAAATATATATAAAAAGGGTAAAAAAGGAACACTACACACGGATGGAGTGTGTGTGGGCGTGTATGTGACTGTGTGTGTGACTGTGTCTATACAGAAACTCCACACAGATGCAATACACACCAATAGACAAATGAAAACAAAAAAAAAATATAAAAAAGGTAAAAGGGAACCTTACACACGTATGGAGTGTGTATGGTCGTGTATGTGACTGTGTGTGTGACTGTATGCCTATACAGAAACTCCACACAGATGCAATACACACCAATAGACAAATAAATCAAAAAGGGTAAAAAAGGAACACTACACACGGATGGAGTGTGTGTAGGCGTGTATGTGACTGTGTGTGTGACTGTATGTCTATACAGAAACTCCACACAGATACACTACACAACAATAGAAAAAAAAAAAATATAAAAAAGGAACCTTACACACGTATGGGGTGTGTATGGTCGTGTATGTGACTGTGTGTGTGACTGTATGCCTATACAGAAACTCCACACAGATGCAATACACACCAATAGACAAATGAAAACAAAAAATATATAAAAAAGGTAAAAAAGGAACCTTACACACGTATGGAGTGTGTATGGTCGTGTATGTGACTGTGTGTGTGACTGTATGTCTATACAGAAACTCCACACAGATACAATACACAACAATAGACAAATGAAAACAAAAAATATATAAAGAAGCAAAAAGGGAACCTTACACACGTATGTAGGCGTGCATGTGACTGTGTGTGTGTATGTGTGTTACTGTGTACGTATACTCCGATATAACAATGACAAACAACAAACACAAAGTCCCACAAGGAATCCCAAAATCCTGCACATATAGCGATAATAATAATAATAATAATAATAATAATAATAATAATAATAATAATAATACTTTGCGAAGGTCTCTCAGAAGTAATGAATGAAATGGAGAGATTTCATATATGTGTTTTGGAGAGTTTTTTTTTTTTTGCACAAGTTCTTTGGAAGTTTTGGCAATATTGATTGCAATTGCAAAGATATATTGCTTCAGCTTCCGCTGCCGAAGGACCACAATGTCCTAATTTCCTTGGGACTTTCCTTCGATAGTTCTTTAATTGCAACTTGAAATTAGTGCAATTAATCCCACGGAAATTGGACTCCCAAAATCCACATACCAACCCTTCTTTTTGTTTTGATAATTAAAGGGATGGAAGTGAATTTTGGCCAATTGAATATAGGATACGTATTGTGATGTGTAACATCAGTAAATATAGATATATATATGTAACGGAGACATGAATGATTGGGGAGTTATCGGTCATTCACGTATCTTACACCCTATTAGAAAGAGAAGAGTAGTTTGAGATGACCTGAAGGGTCATGAAAGATTCCCCGAGATGGGGAAGAAGACCACCTTGCCACAGGTAGAGATTGCAGGCAAAAATCTCTACCCACTCCTGATATGTGTATCAGAGCCCTTGTTACAGATATAAAATAGTCAGAGAGGTCATGCTCAGATTGAAAAACAGGAGGGAAGGAAGCGAGAAGGAAGATTATTAATGTGTAAGTGTGTCCAATTAACAAAATGTTAGTAACCAAACATGCTCGAGTATGATAGTAAGAGAGGTTGTTGGCTCTAAGTCTAATTGGTTGTGGTTAGATCTGGCTCCCTGTTCCTAATTAGGGGAGAGTTGGCCGAATCTCAATTGCACGCATACACCCATCCTCATTCTTAAAATTACAATGTAACCTAACCGCACGTGAGCACGATACCTAAGTATTCGTTCTGGGGGGAGAGTTTGCATGTGATAAGAAAAGCGTCGGGTTAACGAATGTAATCAACAATTTTACAGAGCTATCACCTCGACATCTTAAAAGTAAAAATGAAAAAGATTCAACACTCACCAACGACGTCTGGTACAAAAAAATATCAAACCTGTTTTCCTCTCTCCTTTTCTACAAGCGAGAAAGTTGAGAGCGCAGCGATACTTGCGATGGGCAGACGAGTAACGAGAATTAAATTACGCTAGCATGCATGAATATCAGATGAGATACTGATATCAGACAACCTATGTACAATAACGCATTAAAGTGAAATTTTCACGGAAAGTGGAGAGGTATAACCCGTGGAGTGTTCTTCATTTCGGGAGTGGAAACGAATCGGGTATTTGCTTCAATATTAAAATGCGGTATATACAGTTCAACGAACATAGACGCAATCCCTCACTCTGTTCGCGAAATCAGATTTCAAATATTTACAAAAACACAAATCTATCATCGTTGAAAAGCAATCTCGGGATCATCCCAATTTAAAGAAATGCACGAATGAATATTGCTACAATTTAAGATTAAAGATTCTAGAATTAAAGTAATTTATACACATTGAAATATACAGTATCTAACGTCACTTATATTTTCAGTACAAAAAATAATGTCAAAGAGCTTGATTTGAGTCGGTACTTTAAATCACATTTTTTCTCAGTATGAGTTGAGGAACAGAGTTCAACACTAAAGAAAAAAAAAACGATCACACCTTCTACCTAGAAGAATTCTGAAGAACTAACTGTTAAGACCAAGTCACCTCCTTACCCTGTGATGAAGCCCCTCCCCCTGGGCGGACCCTGATAACCTCTGGGTATTACAACTGGGTCTGGCCTTTTAAGCGAGGGCGTATCCCGCTAGGGAATACCCAGTAAGCATCCCTTCCGTTCGGTGAAGGAACCAATCAGAACTCTCCTCCGTATCCATGGAAACAGGCCTTTAAAATTTCAACTTCTCATTACTTGGCAGAATCGATTTATTTTGCTATACCCAGACCACGAATTTCCTGTCTCTCGGGTCTTGGAAACGCTGTTGGCTGAGTCTGGTCAACCGCGACATCCTCTAGTTTCAAGACAATTTAGGAAACTTTCCTCGCCACTCGACAGAATGATTTGTTTTGGTTTTGACCAAAAATCTTAAATTTCTTAACGGCCTCTCCGTTTGGTAGGCAAAGATCCGTTATTGTTCCTAATGAAATGTCAATTGAATTAATAGCTGATTTCCTGTTGGTTTCAACGGATTTTTCTGTTGAAACAATATATATATGCTTAATATACTCTATATATATATATATATATATATATATATATATATATATATATATATATACTTATATATATATGCTATATATATATATATATATATATATATATATATATATATATATATATATATATATATATATATATATATATATATATATATATATATATATATATATATATATATTACATAGGAAAAGTTAGCATAGAGGTTCGAGAGGACCTCTGTATCCAAAAGGTATAGTTCGAGCAGTGTTTATAATAAGAGCCCTCTTTGTTGAAGTCATTCTCAGTTTCTTTGTTCCTTTTCTGATTGATACCTCGCCCTTCTTAGTAGCCCTAAAAATCATTGAAGGAGTATAAACTTCTCTATATCGACCGTTTGTATTCACATACGGTTTATCTGAATCATCTAGATTGAAAACCATATTATGAAGAGTGGGAGCTCCTTCCTTTTCTCTCATTTGTTTAATTGCAATTGCTGTTAGATCCTTATCTTTTATAGCGTTGTAATACTCTTCAGCACCCATAAGCCATTCCCTCACTTCGTTTTCAGCATCTGTATCGACTTTATCTAACACTATTTTCAGCATACCGTCAAAATTGATAATATCACTACTCAATTTACTCAATGTTAATCCCTTAGCTTTCAGAATATGATCTATAGACCATCAGGTTTTATAAGCCTAACAGCGTAAGATTTAGGTCCTGTGCAAACAAAGCTGTCAGCTGTAATACCAGCACCGATTTCATCTGTCAAATCACCAAGAAACCTTCCTGTTTCGGGTACGAGCTCATCTTTTTTAGCTACAAAGATGCAACTGTCGGTGTCGCAATATAATACCCTTTGACCAAGTTTTTCCATGAGTTTGTATAGTTTGACTCTTGCGTGGGCTGTAGTGAACGCAGCGATAGCTAGATTTGTAGACTTTGCAGTGTTATACGCATAAGCAGTGTATATCGTACAGAAACTATATGTTTTTGTCCAGCAACCACTACATTTTCAATTTCCAAATCGGCTTGCTTAGCCAATGCCCAGACCTCTGCGTCACTGTGACAAATGATGTCTTCTGTAGCAGGTGCGCGTTCCGCCATTTTCCCCCAAAGAGAATTAAGACATAACTTTGCAATGAAACGGAGACCAGGGTTGCTCTTGATATTAGCCTTATCTAGTTTAACGCCTTCAATTCTTTCAAAAGCCTCAATGAAAATGTCAAGTTCAGGATCTGTGAGACCGGTGATACCTTCAGGGTACCCTGAAGCCTCAGTTTTCCATTTCAGGAAGGCTTTCACGTAGTCTGTGAACAAACCGATCATAGGTGTGAATTTCCAGATTTCAAAGATCTTGGTAATCTTGTAACCTTTTTCAACAGCCAATTTTAGTTCGGGTGTTGTGTAAACACCCTTAATCTCGCGTTGACTATCAGTGTGAGTGCACAATCCTTCGTATCCTTCTTTAGCGCACGTTCGACATAGAGTAAATATTAGTCTTTCTTTATACCTCCCTGGTAAAACAGGAATGTATAAGTTTTGAGGAGGTAAAACGCAAACGTAAGCTACCCCGAAATATTTCTCGTGCATGTTCGCTATGTATTCAGGAATGCTAGGGATGTCACTGCCAACAAGTTTCTCCGGGATGCCTGTAGGGAACTCTTGAGATTTTTGTACCCATGGGTACAACGATGTGAAATCTAAGTAACAAATTTTATTAGCACCGTCTGTGGGAGGGAAGTAATATACAAAGGGTTCTGTACGACCTCCGTACAATGCGTCACCAATAATAAGTCTATGATTGGCGACATCGTTGCCTATTCTATTAACATACGGTCCCAGAAGTTCCGTATCCTCCTCCTCTTCGTCAGGGTCAGCGTTGAGTATACTCACCATGCACTCATCTTTCATTTTTTTCCATTCGCATTCCCACACCCTCACAACTTCAAAGCCTGCTCTTTTGTATGCTTCTTCCTGCAGCATGGTTATTCTATACCTGTCGAGACTGGAGACACCTCTATGTTCAAGCTTGCCATCCTCACAACTCTGATGCCCATGCCAGATACATCCATGGAACAAGTACGCTATGCGTTTCTTTTCCACTGGTCTAGCACCGGGTGCAGACGCAGCCTTATCCATTGCCTTCCATCTCTGTTCATTCCTGGGTTTCAGCTGGTTGTCTACTTGAAGCTGCCTGAGGGCTACAAAGGCATCTCCGTCAATAGGTGTATAATCAACAACAGGAACCTCAGTGTAACCGTCTGGATGTACGTGTTTATTCTTAAGTTTAAACACTCGCTCGCCGCCATTCCGGGCATGGGTTATCCTTTGACCAGTATACTTCTCCATGAATGCTATCCAGCGAATACCTTCGTACGAATAATTTTTCTCTCCGTGTCGACTAATATGAGCAACAGTATCAGCTTTCATATAATGAGTTTTAAAGACTCTAAAACATAATGAAGCAATTGTACAACATTCTGTTAAACAATCAATTTGGAACATATCAATGAATATCTTTCGGAATTTTTCAAAACTTTGACGTAAAATGTCAACATCCTGCACACAATATTTAGTGCATTCAGCTTTTATGTCATACTCTCTATTTTCGAACGAGCTATACCACTCGGTAAATTCTCGTTTCTCTGACTCTTCCATGCGGTCAGTTTCAAATAATTCTCTAGCAGGTATCTGACCAACATAATTTACATTATCCAGAGTAAGAAATCTATAGGGGAAGAACCCTTTAGCTACATCACCTTCAAGCCCCATACATTTTGGTAGCTTCTTCAAAGCACAGGGCATGTATAAGAGAGTGTCTTTAAATGTTATATTATGCTGAGCTGTCATAGTGATGATCTTTGTACCACGTTTTACAGGGTTACTAGAAATAACACTAGCACCGGGTCTCGCTAATAATTTACTGAACACAAATTGAGTGTCGAACTTACCTCCATTATGAGCTGCTACTATTATTTCGTCTTTCTGATGTTTTTTGGAAAAACTGAATAAATAATTTATGAATTTATCGACTGGACACTTGTCTGTATCATTTTCAGCATTCAAATCCAAATGGAAGATTTCCTTTCGTTTAGTTCCACATTTCTCGCACTGTTCATTTCTTAATTCTTTATCGCTGCACTTATAACAGACCAGCATGCTCACAAGTAAGTACGGTACCATGTCAACAACTGATTTGCCGTCACCTTTATCAGTCTCGTTATGGTTATACGTTTCCACATCGTAATAAAATGTGTAAACATTTTTCTTTTCCTGCCAGTCCTTTTCTTTCTTTTTCAATGTTTTCATAAAACATTTATGAGCCCCTTTATCAGGGTTATACCTCTCTTCGCAAACGAGACAACGTATATTTACACAGTCATGTTGAATCTGTCCTTTATTATCAGCAATTGTCGTTGTATCACACAGCTCACAAATTTTTATTTTCTTACATACCCATTTGTTGTTTTTTCTATGGTTCTTAAGACATTCTTCATTATAAAAGTTACGATTACATTCAGGGCAATACTTTAAAGGAATATTATTATCTTCAGCCCTTCCCCCGCATTCATATGTGAGACACTGTTTACATTTATAATATTCACATTCCTGGTTTAGATGTAAAGCCATATTTGTCACAAAACTGTAACATTGTCTACAAAAAATTTGACCCTTTATGTTCTTAGGATTCACACTACCAATTGTTAATTTGATTTTATCGTTGGGGAGAGGGTAATAATAATGAGTATTGACGGCATCCCATCCTATTATATACAAATCTTTATCTCTATCATTTTCTCTTGGTTTATAAACTACATGCATTTTTTCATCTTTATCGTTTCTGTAGACAAATATCCTACATTTTAAGACCCGTTCTATTATAGCAAATTTATCGACAGTCAAAGGGTCCGCGTAATTTAACCTGCACTGATTGGCTATTTTCTGCGCCAATTTTACTATAGTATCAGGGTCAACCTGATTTATCTTTTATTTTCGGTAACAACTTTTACACAGGTTGCTATAGCTTTAAATCCACAACCAACTGCATCAATCCTCCTATCATAAGTACTTGCGCATAAATGACGTGTGATAAGCTCACGGTGGATAAAATTAACTTGATCAGGGAATAGAGGGCCACTCCCTTCAGGGTTATGTAATACCTGGACTTCAACGATGAAATCGCTGAACGTTGCTTTATCTCCAGACTGAAAGGCCCTCTCCAGTCGGGTGCACAGGGTTGATACCAAATCATCATTATCTTTTACATCTTTATGGGCAAGGTTGACGTGGAATTCGTTGCGAGCACCATCATTGAAAGTAAACCAAAATCTTGCTTTGTATTCTCCATAGTTCACTTCCTTTTTTAAATGTTCAACAATAGCACGAATGACCCTTCTGAAAGCATCCTCAATATCAAGACCTCGGTTGAATACATTTTCTTCATTGACCCTGATTCTGTACCGATGAGTGTCAATGACTCCTGAATTTCTAGAGACTGCAGTCGTTGTAATTTCCAATAATTCAGCTGTAAAATCTTCATCATCGTCATCATCATCTGCATCATCATCATCACGTTTTCTTTTGTTATTATTCTGTAAAGAGAATCAATCATAAATATACTAGTAATAACATAAGACCTATCTTAACCTAACTTAACTGATTCTATCATTTTCTTATTGTTTTAAATAATTACAGTTACAAGATTATCCTAAACTTCTTACTTTAATTAATAATTCATTCAAACAGTATGTATTTAAAAGAATTTCGTAAATTACACTTACCCCATCATCTGGGCCATCATAAGGATCAACATCCATAGGTGCATCTCTGTGATCGTTCACTCCGCTGGTTCCTGCACCGGCATCGTTGACCCATGTAACTCTTTTCTTAGCATCACGATTTTGAAGACCACGTTTAGCCTGTACAATTTTACGATCTTCACGGGGTGGTTCAGCGTCTCTGGGTTCGCCATTATTATCTGATGAAGGATCGTTTCTGGTGTTATTGTTGTTGTTGTGGTTGTTATTTGTTGTTGTTTGTTGTTGTTGCAGTTGTTGTTGTTGTTGTTTTTGTTGCTGTTGTTGTTGCTGTTGAACCCTCCACCCCCTCCTCCGCCTCTGTTAAACCCACTAGCTCCGGAGATATAGCAGAATGGGCGAAACTGTAATAATAAATTACAAATAAAATATATAAGTTCCATGTTTTCAAAATAAATAAAACACTTACAATAGAAATAAATTTTTAAAGAAAAACAATTTTTAAGAAAAACAAATTTTTAAGAAAAACAAATTTTTAAGAAAAACTAATTATTAAAAAGTTTTCAGAATAATAAAACACTAAAGTTTTTAAAATAAAAAATAAAAATAATTATTTTTTAAAATAAAAAATTTAATAATAACAAGACTTACTGCGAACATTTTCATGAGGTTGCGCATTTTTCCGGCATTGAAGATATTCAACTGGGACATTCCGGAGATTCTCAGCAGGTATCACGAAAACAAGAACTGCAATAAAAATATTATTATTATTATTATTATTTTAGAAATTTTACATCAGCTTCTAATTTAATATGAGATTTACAAGCCTTTTCCAACTTCCTAAAGGTATCAACCGCTTCATGATTGATTTTCTTAAGGACTATTCTAGAATAAAATAGAACAACCGCTTTTTGAACTTTTAATCTAATATTTCGCCTGGCCACTTCAGGCATCATCGGAGACGAGTTCAAGACTAATTTAACAATTGATGAAACAAAATAAATATTATTTAAATATAAATGTGAAGTAACAAAATAAACTTTTTTATAATCAACGTAAATCTAAAATCCTTAAATAATAAATATATCAATGAAGAGACTCTATCTAGGCAAACCTAAAAAATGTTCAAAAAATTCTCCATTTCATTATACTTAATGTTGATAACCGGCTTGTGCCTTTTTATTAAGAGGGACTCAGCCAGCCTCAATTCAAAGAAATTTCCTGCACGGTGTAGAATGTCAAAATTAGAAATATCGAGATTGGGTTTGGGGGTTCCGTGTTCGTTTTTAAAGTGCTCAAAGATCTTACTGGGCCTGTATCTATGTTGTGAGACACGGAGTTTGAGAGAATTAGTGGTATACCCGATTATTATTATTATTATTATTATTATTATTATTATTATTATTATTATTATTATTATTATTATTATTATTATTATTATTATTATTATTATTATTATTATTATTATTATTATTATTATTATTATTATTATTATTATTATTATCGCCACTCACACAACGGAAAACACACCTAGAGTAACTATCGCTAAGATGCAGACTCTACGACAGACTGAATATAACTAACAGCTAACGCCCAAGCATAAGTTATATACGCTGTTTCCATACACCTCCCCCCCCCAAAACATTACGAAATACTTATAACTCAACCCTCTTTCAGAAATTTTCAAACCTAAACATGAAACATTATCCCTTCCCGCCATTTTGTATCTTTATGCTTTATATATATAAAGTTCAAATAAATATTGTTGTTAACAGTTTTGAATAAGCATCGGTATGATGAACACCTTAGAAAAATTCGTGTTTAGATCCCCCTGTACATCTCTCGTATGTGGTCCAACGGGATCGGGTAAGACCTACGCTTTGCTAAAGTTCCTAAAACACCCTGTTCTATTCGAGCAACTCCCCGTGAAAATAATCTGGTGTTACAGCATCTATCAATCTATTTTTAACGAATATAAAGATGTGATTCAATTTCATGAAGGTATATACGATGTAAAGTCTTTGGAAAATATACAGGGTCATAAAATTATTATCCTTGACGATTTGATGCATAAACTGAACGAGGATATAGCTGAAACTTTCACAGTCTACTCTCATCATTTAAATGTTACAGTGTTTTTTATAACACAAAATATCTTTCATCAGAATAAGTATATGAGAGATGTATCTTTAAATACACAATACCTAATTTTGTTCGGACAAAGAAGAGACGTGAGTCAGATCAATGTATTAGCAACTCAAATGTTTCCTACTCAACGTAAAGAGTTTCTAAAGGTATATAAAGAAGTTACTTCCATCCCACACGGTTATTTACTGTGTGATCTTCATCCTAAGAACACGTACAGGGTACTGCTACGCACAAACATCTTACCTAACGAAACTGAAATTGTCTACATCCCTGAATAACAATGAGCAAGCTAATTGAAAAATATTTACCAGTTATAAAAAACTACAAGAAACTAAGTAAAGCTGAAAAACGTAAACATCTAAAATGTACATCATTTACCCGACTCGTATGTGAAATTTGTCTTAACCTTATAAAAGGAAATGTTCCAATAAAAGAGCCTCAGAAACAAAAGTTACGTCGACATAGCAACATCCTTAGAAAGCTTACGCGTAAAATTAAAAAGAAGAATTTTTTTAAGAAAAAGAAACTGATACAGACAGGAGGAGCCTTCCTCCCTCTATTATTTTCCATTGTAACACCCTTTTTAACTAAATTACTATCTGGTCAAAACTAATAATAATAATAATATAATGAATAAATAATATAATAAATATTTCAGATTACGAAAAAATATATAATAACAGATTACGAAAAAATAAATAATAACAGTATTACTATGCAACAGCAACAACAACAGCAACAACAACAACAACAACAACAACAGCAACAGGTTCAACCTACTACGTTATATGAACCTAAATTGGAACAAATGTCTAGTATCGAAAACGAGCTTACCCAAATTTTAAATTCACATATGGACATTCAAAAAAGAATAAAGTATCAGGAGATATTACAAAAGTTAATAGATTTGAAAGAAAAATATACCAACTATAATGCCTCAAGATCGGTAAATGAACCTGAAGAAGAAGTTGAAACTATTAAAGATTTTAAATCTATTTTAGAAAGCAGTCTTCCAACCAGTGTAAAAAATAAAGGAATAGCTTTATATAACACTTTGAAAGGTCAAATTAATTGGGATTCCGATGGTCAGATTGTAATAAATGGAGATCCCATTATAGGTTCAAATATCGTAGACTTAGTTTCTGATCTTGTACGTAATTGGCGAAGGAAACCTATCACAGGATGGCCTATAATAAAGCAAAAATTAAGAACAATTAATTTTCCTAAGAGTTTAATATTAAATTTGGAACGTTTAGCAGATGTGGAAAACGTGTACTCTACGCCTAGAGCTATGGCTTCGAGCTCTTCAGCTGTAATGACGTCATACCCCTCTCCTTTAGGACTAATGAAAAAACGACCACGAAAGAATCCTTATCCTGCAGCGAAAAAATTAAGAAAAAAGGCAGGCTTGGGTAGAGAATGGTTAAAAATGTAACCTGAGATGCTATAAAACAGGTGTTCATTAACTATTAGGCTTATCCATTAGGGTAACTGTTAGGCCTAAATTACGAATAGCATTCATGAAAGCCTTTGTATAAACATGAAAGTAACCCTAAAGTGCAGGTGTTCATTAATGGTTAGGGTTATCCATTAGGCTTACTGTTAGGCCTAAATTACGAATAGCATTCCTGAAAGCGTTTGTATAAACATGAAAGTGACCCTAAAGTGCAGCTGTTCATTATTGGTTAGGGTTATCCATTAGGCTTACTGTTAGGCCTAAATTACGAATAGCATTCCTGAAAGCGTTTGTATAAACATGAAAGTGACCCTAAAGTGCAGCTGTTCATTAATGGTTAGGGTTATCCATTAGGCTTACTGTTAGGCCTAAATTACGAATAGCATTCCTGAAAGCCTTTGTATAAACATGAAAGTAACCCTAAAGTGCAGGTGTTCATTTATTGGTTAGGCTTACCCTTTAGGCTTACTGTTAGGCTTATCATAAGGGTTAAATTAGAAAACATTTCTCTGATTGGCTGGTTGAAGATCTCCCCTTTGTTAGGGTTACAGAGTTCTCATCGCTGAGGCTGAAAGCATTCTTCAGTTGTACGCTCGACTTTGCACTGTCAACATGGTTTCTCTAGTAAGCACCAAGTTCGTAAACGATATTGTGTCGTGGAAAATATCTCACCCCAAAGATATAGTGAACTTATTTTTTCGCCGTAAATCTACTGGGGAACGCTACTACACATGTTCCTCTCCACCTCATACAAATAATCGGCCTCTATTCCTATCGTGCGAAGATTTATCCCGCGTATTTGACGAAGTAAATACCTGGGTGAACGAAAAGTATATTTCATCTAGCGTAACAAATTCATGGGGAGTTGCCATTACCGGAGGTGAAGACACCGACACGAAAAGACTGACTCTTGTATTCTCTTTGCACAACAATATTGAAGCTATTGAGTTACGCAGTTGGTGGCGAAACAACCCTGAGGGTATATTCAGACCCTCAAGCTACGGGTTCATGATCGTAGGAAGAGAAAATATTACATCATTTATCAAGATGCGTGAAGAAATAACAAAACGTGAAGCCGAAGTCTCCAAATTAGATGATCTTATCAATACAGCTCACAACTTGTTATACACTGTGTACAACGAAAACTATACGTTTGACGCTCAATTAGCAGATGTTATGGATGTTATAGATATTGAAAAATTTACTTTTCATTGGGAAAAAGAAATGAAGACTCCTGCATACAAAGATCAAGACTTGAAAATATCAGCAACATACGTGACAACGGACGGACTCCCTAGTCTCCGTCAGTATATTATAAATACACAGTATCTGCTAAGTCCTATGGCCCAAGCTCAAGCTTATTAAATATTTTGTGAATATTCCTTTTAAAATTAATTTTATGTGATTGTATTATTATATTTAAAAATATGCCCATGTTGTAAGCATATTTGAACTACTTTTTTATGAAACTAATTTGTGTAAGATGTTGTACATATAATTTTAATGATTAAATTGCTTTTTTAAAAATATTTGTTTCCTTTTCCTCTTATATATATATATATATATATATATATATATATATATATATATATATATATATATATATATATATATATATATATATATATATATATATATATATATATATATATATATATATATATATATATATACCTAATATATATGTATAGTCTCTATAATTTTTTTGTTTTTATTTGTCATTGAGCACATGGAGGCTAAGGAGGCGGTCGATAAATATTACTATGACATACAGCCTTACAGTTATGGAGGTTTTTCAAGGTTCGCTTCAAAGAGTTTCCTCATATTAATAAAAAGAACTGAAAAATTATTTACAAAGGGGGAGGATGCTTTTACTCTCTACATAAACCTATACGGCGGAAAAATTTCCAACACGAAAACCATAGCCTAACGCCGATGTGTGGCAACTTGGTTAACTGAAATTGAATATAAAGTTTACAATAGGAATTGTCAGCCATTCTTTTGTGATAGATGTATATTCAGATACTTATGGTTAAAGGCTTTAAAGGATAAAAACAAAAACTGTAGCTGCAGCAGTCAGAGAAATTATAAATGAGGATAATAGATATCCTCAAATGATGTGGACAGATAAAGGTACAGAATTTTTAGGCAAAGAGTTTCAAGAAATAGTTACAGAGTATGATATTGGGTACTACAACACATTTTCAGTTAATAAAGCTGCAATAGTGGAAAGAGTACAAAGAACTATAAAAGAAAGAATGCATAGGTATTTCACGAAAATGAATACATTTAAATATATAGATATACTGCAAGACTTGGCTTATTCTTATAATAGGTCTTATCATAGAACACTTAAGAAGACCCCTCTAGAGATGGTGAAAACAAAACCTTCTGTACAGAGTTGCCTCGTTCGCAAAATTAAAGATAACACAGGCATTAAAGTAGGAGATTATGTGAGAGTGTCTAGGTCAGATGAAAATTTCAGAAAAGGGTACGAAGCAGGATGGTCAAGAGAAGTTTTTAAAGTAGATACAATCAGAGAATTCCCAAGAGACGGGTTAAAATTATACTATCTCGAGGATTTAGATGGTGAAAAAATAAAAGGAGGGTTCTATAAGCAGGAAATACAGAAAATAAGGTTTGATCCTAAGAGTCACGAGTATAAAAAAAATATTCGGATCTAAAGGAAAAGGTAAAAATAAACAGTATCTTGTCAAATGGATAGGTTACCCAGCGAAGTTTAATAGTTATATAAATGTTAGTGAAATTAAGAAACATTGATCAGTTTACTTTGTGAACATGGAGAGTGAAGATCATTTCTATTTAACGCTGCCTTCATCGGCTTCTATGGATCTGTATCCGGAAAATAAAATATCAGACTATACAACCCAATTATTGAACCCTATAACTTTTGATCGAGAAATGTCCGACCGTAAATAATTCTCGACGCCGATATAGAGAATATGCCTGTTTCATATTTGGCTTTTACGATATATAGAAATGTTGATAATGTTAAAAATGTATTAAAAATTAACGCTGATATGGCGATCAGCAAACGAGCCGACAAAGAATATTTCTTTGAAAATTATTTAATAAACCACGGTCTCTATAAATCGGTTACTGATGTGTTCATAGACTTAAACAAAAAATTTGAAGCAAGTCAGTTATGTAAAGATTTAGTGTTTCTTGTTAATAAATCCGTTAACGAAGATAACGCTTTAATCACTTTAAAATCTCAAACTCATGTGAACCTGAAAGATATAAGTTTATTTATTTTCCGCCCTTCAATATGGTTTCGTAATTGTTGTTACTCACATGTATACAAAATATCGGGAAATAATATCAAACCATCTCTAAAGGATCTAATGCGTTATATACCAACGATGGAAGAGTATGTCTCAAAAAATGACACCAAGAGTTCATTACATTTTGTATGCTTGCCTACTAAGATGTTTCAAGATCCAGGTATGGCCTATGTTTATACAGATATTGTAGACCATCAGTATGTAGGGAATACTAAAGCCTCTTTGTTAAGAGTAGTTCATTTTCCTAAAGGTCGTAAAGTTATAAGCTTTCCTAATGTTCACTACTTACCTATGAGTAAGACCCAGCTGAGTTCAGTTCGCGTTTATATAAGAGACGTCGAAGGCAAACCATACCCATTCACAATTGGGACAGCAGTGTGTAAAGTACACATAAGAAAGAAGCTCCGGTAAATAATAATAATAATGGAAAGAGAAAGAGTCTTCAGGGGATCAAGAATGCAGAGGGGGTATGGTTTAGGTGGATTTTTTGCTTCGTTATTTCGTAGAGCTATTCCCCTGTTTAAATCAGGAGGTAAATACATTGCTAAAAAAGCGGCCAGAACAGGAATAAACACAATCCAGGATATTATGGGGGGTGTCGACCCTCGTAGTGCTGTAAAACGCCGCATAGCTGATGTTTCAGATGAAATGTTAGACGATGTTAAACGAAAAATACGACGCAAGATGACGGGAGGTGGTGTTAGAAAGGTGAAAAGACAGCGTGTAAAAAGACTCAATAACAAAAAAAAAAAAAAAAAGAAAAGGAAAAGTAAAAAAAAAAAAACCCGTAGCAAGAAACGTATGAATAAAAAGAAACGTGGAAAAATATGCAAACGTAAAATAAAGGATATTTTTTCTGAATTATAATATGTGGCAACTTGTTCTTAATATATAGGTATGCACCTAAAGAATATTTTCATTAAAGGTTTAGCCTTAGAGTCGATAAGATGCATTTCTTACACCCCTCTAGTCCAGACTGCTGCAAGAGTGAATTAGACCTCTTCTCCGTAAATCCTACCCAAACATCGATCTTAGAAAGTAATTTTATCAGCATTAACCCCCTTCACGCTGTCACAAATACAGATGTACCTCTCGAATTCAATATCCCAGGAACTTCAGATCAATATCTTGACCCTTCGAATGTTTTTTTATATCTGAAGGTTAAATTGGTAAATGAAGATGGATCGGATCTCACAGGAACAGAACATGTAGTATACCCTGTTTCAAACTTTTTATTCTCGTGCTTTAAGAACATTGAAGTGTTTTTAAATGAGACTTCTCTAGGAGCATCAGCAGCCAGTTACCCTTATCGAAGTTATATTGAGACTTTGTTAAATTATTCGGATGATGCTAAACAGTCCCATTTACAATCAAGCGGCTACTACAATTTAAAAGATGAATCTAAAATAGTAGATGGATTTAGTAAAAATGTCAACAAGACTTATGAATATTATGGACGTGTAAACGGTGACATATTCTCCCAAGAAAAACTTATTCTACCATCTGTGGACACTCGTATCAGGTTAACTAGATCTACTCCACAATTTGTGCTTAATGTTCAATCCAAAGCTGCTGCAACGACTGCTTCACCTAATCCTATGTTTCAAATATTGGATACTTATCTTTATGTACGTAAAGTGAAATTATCTCCCAGTAAACATATAGATATTGAGAAAGCTCTTTTGAACAGTACGGCTAAATATCCTATAAGACGTGTAGAAACTAAAATTTTTAACTTTACTCAGGGTTTGTCGAGTATAGATCTTGCCAACGTTGTTATAGGTAATCTTTCAAGTTTAAACCTTATGGTCTTAGAGAGATCAATCTTCAAGTTAACGGGCAAGGCCATGGGAGAGCCTATAAAGTAGAATATCCCCTCGACGGTTCTCCATTGTGCGCCCGACCTTTCCTCGAGTTGTTCTCCAACACGGGTGGGTGCTCTGAAGTTGGAACAGGTATCAATCTCGAATCATACGCTTCACATACCAACCTGTATGCTTACGATCTTAGTCAGGATAATTGCGGTACAGCAGCCGGACACCTAAATATAGTTCGACAAGGAACATTGGATATCAAATTGAATTTCACAGCATCTCTCACACTACCTATTTCAGTCATAGTCTATATGGAATATCAAGAGTTAGTAGAAATTGACCGAGTACGCAATATTCTTGTTAACTTCTAAAAGAAATGGATGAAAACGAAATAAAAATTTTCTTTACCTCAAAGAAAAGC
>JABUQX010077921.1:32500-40182 GCA_015478945.1 Trachelipus rathkii
TTTGGACTGATCGTGGGAAATGAAAATCTTTCAACTGATTAGGTAATTAAAATAATAATAATTTATCATATTTAAATAGATGATAACAGATGCGTATAACTGAGAAACCTGATATTTTCTTACGGTACTATTTTTTTTAACAGATCAAATTGGTTGTGTTTTTTTATGACATCTCTTACACACTCTATTCTGTGATGCGCCTGTACCTAGCATATATAGGATGATCGTGTCTCTTTTAAACACGTAAGTAACTTCTGATGTTTTAAGCTTAATTCAGTTATACAAAATAATAAAAGAATATTGAGAGATTAAAAAGGAAATTAGAATGTTTAAAAGGAGAAATTCCTCATAGAAATGGGATAAGTTAGACATGAACACAGAAAGGCTGAGATGGCTGACAAACAATGTCTGAACAGACTGCACTTAGATCTATGCTTTTATTCACACATAATTCACTACTATATACTTTAGCACATGGTAACAACAACAGATAACTTCTCAAGCAGAACCTTGCTCACTTCAAAATACAGAGTCACCTACATTCACCAAGGATTTAATTGTAAAAGCCACCTTTTCTACCATCACAACTTTTCTTCACAGCTCAGCATCATCCGTTTTCAATGGCGTGCTGAGGATTTTTTTAGGGGATGGGGCTGGGAATTCTGCGCCCCCTTATCCTGATAATATATTGAAGTTTTAAGGGGAAAATTGAGATTCTTTAGATTTCCCTTAGAATTTGTATGTGAGATGTAATGTACTAGAGAGAACTGAGAGATATGTTTTAAGAGAAATTAGGAAAGATGGAAAAAAATCACTTTTCTAAATTTGAATATTTTTATTATAAGAATATAAAATCAAAATTTTATTTTATCAATATTTTATAGAATTTGTTTTTAATCTTTGTTTACGAACTTATTTAAAGATATATCTCTCTCTTTTTTAAATTTTAAGCGTTATTTCGAAAACCGTTTATAGGTATCAATTCCAATGTTGTTTGTAGGGATGGTATATGTAGGAAACCCATAATTACCTACAAAATAGTCCTAATTTTAACGTAGACTTTGCGAACAAGCTGTTAACATCGTGTCATTATCCAGATCCAGCAAAATGGTCGATGACTTGATCGTTGGTGATTTCTAAAGCCAAGTCTCTATGAATAAAGAGTAAAGCAAATCCATTCAGACTATTTTCACTTGTGTTCCTCAAATACATTTTAAACCTAATTTCAGTTGTAGATAAATAGCTTCGATCACTAAAGATTTAAAGACAACAGGAGTATAGTACAAATATTATCAGCCGTATGTTTATATTTGGGAACAAGTTTTCGGCGCATTCGTCTAATCCGGCGATTGCAATTATGGTTTTATCATGAAATTTTTTCGACTTTGTCTCCATAATTCCCATCCTCTCCGGAAAGACTTCATCATAAAGAACAAGTAAGTTGTCCTGTAGAATTCGAATGCTGGTTGACTTTGTCAACGAGTAGCGTCCAACAATTGGTTGGAAGTAACGTAATGATGATGAGGAGATGACAAGTGTCTGGTGAGGTAAAAACTTTGTCATTAGGGGGAAGTCGTATATCGTCTTAAAACATAGATATACTGAAAATGTAGTCGATCGCAATACGGTCTCCGGGTCTGTAGATTGATAGTATTGGGTAGATGCCTCTGGAAAACCAACTGTTCTTGTAATGTTATATTTGATATTTATTTAATCTGTCAAGTTCCAACGAAGATTGAAACATTTCGTGAGCTCAGAGTCAGCATTTCCTCTTAAATGATAAATAGTTTTTCTTGTAGTGTTTACTTGTTCAATTGCACTACAATAATCCAATGCTTTTTTAATTTGAAGATATTTTGAAAGATTGTAGGTCAAATAGTTTTAGTATACTATTTAAATATAACGCTCCTTTTTGAATGTTCACCTGTCCATTGACTGACATGGTTCAGAGCGCTACTGTTGGGTATATGAATTTTCTAAAAGCAGCACAGGTTCATGCCTATCAACACCATCTTGTTCATAAAAGCATTTTCCAATTCCCATAGTATTCTCATAATCTTGTTGTCAATTCTTTAAATTTTTTCTCTAAAAAGAGTCCGCTGCTTTACAAACTGGTTTGAAAAAAAGCATACGTTTTTGATATACAGCCCATCTCATTTCATAAGCCTGAATTTAAACGTATCTGATGATGCACAAATTTAATGCAATGGGCTACACAGTGAGTGTACAGTGCTTTTGGAAGTATTTCTTAAATTACTTTGAACACCCCGAATTCACCTCTCATAGACGAGCCTCCATCATAGCCCTGGCCTCTCAGATGGTTACATCGAGCCCGAGTCCCGAGCCCTACGAGCTTTCATGTAGCACTCTCGCTAAGCCTTGACCATTGACGTCGTAAACAGGCACAAATGAAAGAAAGTCCTCTGTTATAGCGAAAGGCTTGGTTTTGAAACTTTCATCTTGAGATGCATCTTGGTGATATATCATTTGCAACCCTTGTAAATTTATTTGTACAATAGTCCTAAAAGACTTACTTTTCCCTCTCATCAACTGTCAGTCTGTCACTGATGATTCTATATCAGAATCAGAGCATTCCAAAGTGTCAGAAGGTTGACTAAAGGAAGTTGATAGATCGTCTGCACTCTGGAAGCTATCACTTGAAAGGTCTAAACTCTAATCACTTGATGTCTAATTGATTTTAACAATCCTAAAAGTTGTCTAAACGTCAGAACTTTTCAAAGAAAGTTTTTTTCTTGTTCTTTTATTCTTATTTTGCAAAATTCCTAAATCTGATCTTCAACACTAAAGTCGCATTCTTTTGTTCATTGTACATGTATAGGATTAGGAACCGTAACAATGATCTTTACAAAGAGAATTTCTGCCTAAAGTACTGCTGCACTCCTGCATAGAAAAATTCTAAAACAACACTGACCCAAACAAACCTGTAGATGGTAGCTCTGCATCTTCTCCGCTGTTTCTCTCGATTTTAAATGTTGCTATTTTCGGTTCATCTACCCGAAATTCATACTTGAACAAGCAAAAATTTTTAATTAAAAAAATAATTCAAAATAATTTTAAAGATTTGATACAATATTATAAAGAATGGCTCATATAAATTTATATATATATATTATAAATATTTATATAATATAATATATATATATATATATATATATAGAGTATAGTATATATATTATATATATAATATATATATATATAATATATATATATATATATATATATATTTATTTAATTATATTATATTATATATATATATATATTTTGTTATTATTTTATTATTATAGATAATATATATATATCATATTTATATATATATATATTATAATATATATATATATATATATATCTATATATATTATATATATATATATATTATATATATATATATATATATATTATATAATGTATATATTATATATATATTATATATATAAATATATAGTATATATATAGATATATATATATAGTATATATATATATAATTAATATATATATAATATATATTATAAATATATATATATATATATATAATATATATATTATATATATATATAAAATAATATATATATATATATATATTATATATATATTATATATATATAATAAATATATATATATATATATATATATATATAATATTAATATTTATATATACTATATATAATCTTATATATAATATATATAATATTATATATATACAATCATGCATACATCAAGCCAGGATCAAAATATATAATAAAAACAACCATAGAATACATACACTATAATGAAACAGATAGGTAGATTCGTTACTATTTGTTTAATATATGCTGCTGGTTATTGATTAATATTTATTGTTTTACCCATTTCTTTACCACAGGTGACAAAGAAGGCACATATCAAGTTCCCTGCCGAATTGCTTTCACCAGTTATTTTAAGACTCTTTGGCAGAAACTTTTATGAAATGTTAATTCAGGGTTGGGTATTTTTTTGGATTTTTTTTGAGAATCGTAATCAATTTCTGATTTTTTGGATTTTTGAGATTCGTGACGTCACGCGAAATATAATTGTAAACAAACTTTTTTTTTAATTTGAAATAGTATAATTTTTTAACCCTATTGGGTCTCAGCTCTGAGTTCCCAAAATCTTTAAAATAGGACTATGACAAATGAAAGAGTAAACATTAAAGAGTGTTTATTTGTAATATTGATGAATATTAAAATCCGCATGAAATAAAAAGAAACATGTTTGAACATGATCTTTGTTGACTATTTTATATGATGAAATTTGTAAAGAGTTATACATCAGGAACAGTCTCTTTCAACTGCGGGTGGTACAACCTAAATAGGTTTTTTATATCTATTGAGTGCTTTAGACGATTTTTCTACGATATACTGAGCTTTGTCAATCATCTTTAGGAAGGTAGATCCTTTTTGTGAGCCAACACGTCGATAGGCTCGAAACTGAAGTTGAAATTACTCTACCAACCCTTATATAATTGATGGTAGCAAATATAATTGTTGGTTACTTTGGCTATAGCAAAAGACATACATTGTGAGAGGGAACTTTTTCCTTTGCTTTAAAAAAGCAGAATATATTTTTTTTATTGCAAACTGTGGCAACTGAAAGAAAGTTGCTCCTCAAGTCCAGGACACTGATCTGCAGCATGTTTAGTACTTGAACAACATTTGCTGTATAGATTTATTTCATTACACCTTTTAATTCTCAAATCATACGTTTGATAAACATTGCAATGGTCATCACAATGCCTTGGGATGAACATAAACTTACATGATTAATAACTTTTGATTTTAGCAGTGGATGAATCCAATACTAATGAGAAAGCTTCATTTCCACAAATTTCATAGTATTGAGTTTGATATATTCTGCAATAGTCTGAAATGGAGTCAGTTTTTTGTCCATTTCTTAGGTTAAGGACCATTTGTCCTGGACTTTCATTAATTTAACTTGATAATTAGGTTTAATGCCGAAGTATTGTTTTTTTTATTTCGAATAAGTACTTATGGGCGAGGTACCTGGTGAAAATTTTTGACCTTTATGATTTGACGTTTTAAAACAATATTTTGATAACGTCGTTATAGGCTGTTTGATATTTGATTTAAATCAGGGTAATTGGTATTTAACTTGCGAGTAATTTCCTTTACTACCACATTAGGTAATTTTGATAAAACTATGTGGCTAAGTACTACTAATCCTGTAGACTCCTCAAGATATTTGAGGTTATAACTCTCAAGTTCATATATTAATGTTCTGATATCATTTAAGTAAACCAGCTTGTCGCATTAATATCGTTAGCAGTGGATGAATGCAAATATATGAGAAGCTTCAATTTCCAACCGAATTTCATTAGTATGCAGTTTTGAAATTCTGCAAATGCTGAAATGGAGTCGGGCCTATTATTAGGTTTAAGGCTCATTTGTCCTTGATTTTCATTAAATTAAAAATGATAATTAGGTTTATCGAAGTATTTGATTTTTTAATTTCGAATAAAGTACAATGTGGGAGTACTTGTGAAAATTTTGACCTTTATGATTTGACGTTTTAACAATATTTTTGGATAACTTCATTATAGCTGTTGAATATTTGATTTAAATCGGGGTAATTGGTATTCAACTTGCGAGAAATTCCTTACTACCAACATTAAGGTAAGTTTGATAAACTATGTGGGCTAAGCCTACTAATCCTGTAGAAACTCCTCAGAATAATTTGAGGTTATAACCTCAATTCTATATTAATCGTTCTGATATCAGTTCAGTAACACTTGTGATTATACGTTAGCAGTGGATGAATCAAACTATGGAGAAGCTTATTCACAATTATCATTAGTATGAAGTTTTGAAATATCCTGCAAAGCTGAATGGAGTCGGGCTATATTTAGGTTTTAAGGACTCATTTGTCCTTTGATTTCATTAATTTTAAATTGATAATTAGGTTTATCCGAAGTATTTGTTGTTGGTACTTTGGCTATAGAAAGACATGGGGAGGTACTTGATTGAAATTTTGACCTTTATGATTTGACGTTTTAACAATATTTTTGATAACTTCATTATAGCTGTTGAATATTTGATTTAAATCAGGGTAATTGGTATTCAACTTGCGAGTAATTTCCTTTACTACCACATTAGGTAATTTTGATAAAACTATGTGGCTAAGTACTACTAATCCTGTAGACTCCTCAAGATATTTGAGGTTATAACTCTCAAGTTCATATATTAATGTTCTGATATCATTTAAGTAAACCCTTGTCGCATTATACGTTGGGTCAAATACTGGTTTTAAGTTGATTATTTTTTTAATGATTTCATTCGAATGAAGAATTTCGTCAAAATACTTTATCTAGAAGTTTTAAACCATTATTAACTAATATTATTGTCACTAATAGAAAGATTCTGAATCAGAGAGTATGCATATCCCTTTAATTTATTTTTTAAGCAGTGAAGTTTAATGGATTCATTTAAATTTTTCTGTAAATCTAAGGAACTCTTAAATTTTGAAATAAAGGTTTTATAAGCAAACTTATCAGTTTCATTGCCCTCAAAGAAACCACAATCTATAGCTCTAAGAACAGATTCACTCAAGTGCGAGCAAGTATTTTTTTTTTTTTGAAGGGTTGCATTTTGATCCCCTTTAGATTTTAATTCACTTAATTTTGATTTAATTGAGCATTGGTACTGAATCTGACTACACAACTCCTCATTATGAAACTCAGGAATGAGGGAGTCAACTTCATTATCATTAAATATTTTTATAATATTTGTATCCTTTTGTTTAATATCTTTTAACAAGGACTCTACTTCCTCTACAAGATATTTTACATAAACTGCATCTTTATCTTTATTATTGTCTGTAGGCCTACTCTCTATCTGACTAAGATAAATATCTACTTGTGTCTTAAGGGATGAAATGGCTTGAACTATAGGCTTTTTATTTTTGTTTTGTTTACTTTAATCAAGAGGGCTTGTATCTATGGGTCAGACATTTTCGCTGAAATTTGGCTAGAGTGACCCAAGGACAAATGAACCTGAAGAAAGATGAAAAGAAAGATGGAATACCACCAGGCTAAATTTTTGGATTTGAATTTGAAAGGGTCTAGAAGTCCAAAAATTTTTAAATTTTGAGTTGAAATGATCTAGGCCTACAAGGTCATACTTGAAATGAATTTTTTTGAGGAAAAAACTGAAAGAGGCCACACCAGCCAAATTATTAATGAGAATTTGAAAAGATCTAGAAGACCATAATATAATTATATTATATATATATATATATTATATATATATATATATATTTATATAAATATATATATATATATAATAATTATATATTATATTATAGTATATATATATAATATATATATATAAGTATAATATATTTATATATATAATATATATATATATATGATATATGATCTGACTGCGCGAGATAATGAGGTCATTAATTAATTAAACATAGAATTAAATCCACTCACCCCTCGGGTACAATAATTAATATGATGGAAGTGTATTAAAGAGATTTTGATGTTAGTCATTTATTAATATTCTTTCTTGTATTGTTTTTATCACAGATCATAATAGACAATTTTTATTTTGTATAATAAATACGGACTGGGTCACTGACCCTTCGAATACATTTTCGTGAGTACTCGAATCCAAATATTATATTTA
>JABUQX010077922.1:0-10000 GCA_015478945.1 Trachelipus rathkii
CCTTTGGCTAGCTACTAAATCAATTCCTGCGTACACACCACCAACATCAAGATCACAGACACAGACACACACACTACACACACACACCACAGCCACACACACACACACACACGCACACACCAACACACACACATATATATATATATAAACTATTATATATAATATATAGTATATATATATATATATATATATACCCTACATACACTAACATATATATAATACATATATATAATATATATATATATATATATATATATATATATATTATAATTATATATTATTATATATAATTTATATATATATATATACCGGTATAATATAATATATATATATATATTATTATATATAATTATATATATATTATATATATTAATATATTAATATAAAATATTATATATATATTATAATATTATATATATACTATATATATATATATATATTATTATATATATATATATTATATTATATATATTATATATATATATATATTAATATAATATATATATATATTAATATATATATATATATTAATTAATTAATATAATATAATATAATAATATTATATAATATATTAATATAATTAATACTATTAAACTAATATATTACTCAAATACCTTTTGACTGCCCCTCATAATGTAAGTTCCTAGCCTACGTCATCCAATTGAATCATATTATATATATATTATATATATATAATATATATATATAATATATATATTATATATAAAAATTATATATTAAATATATAATATTATATATATATATATTATATATATAATATAATTAATATTAATTATAATATATATATATTAATTATATATATCTAAATATATATAATTAAGTGATAAATCTATATTATAAATATATATATAGTATACAGAGAATGTTACATTTATTTATTTTACTAAATAGCTTATAATATAATATACCACGCATCCTATACCGGATTAGCGGATATAAATGTATTATTGATTATTATAACTATCCGTATTAGATACGGATGCGGATTAGTTTATGTTTATAATATATATTAATATCCAGTATATATATTATATATTATTTACAAATTTTACACATATAACCTCCGCATCTTTCTAGGAAGGGTCATAGACCCTGTTCTATCGGGGCCTATAACACTCTCTTATTCAGTGAATACTTCCTCTATTTATCCACTCAAACTTCCACATATCTTCCATTCAAGTCATCTAGCATCGAGACGGCAATCCATGTCTTTCTATTCAATATGAGTCTCTCCTAACCAGAGCTTTATCGTCCATCTTCTTACCTCACTAGAGTATTCTTATATCATTCTTTGGTTACTCTGATTTCCTATTCCGATCTCCACTCTCACTCACATCTCTTTTTATGGCTACTTTCACACTCTTTATTCTTACTAATATATATCTCCAGAGTGGTCCCTCTATCATAGCCACCAATCATATGGAGCGTAGCTCTAGCATCTCTTAATCTTATTACAATTATATGCCATCATTGTTCCATACACCTCCTCCGCTTATGGGTCTTTCCATTTCTTTCTGTCTGTCTCTTCTAGTCTTTTCCGATTATCGCTCTCAAAACGTAAATCTTCGCCGACTGTATTCTCATCCCTCTCTTGTTGTCAGGGTATGCTCGCCGATGGTCTCGTAGGTGCGATAGACGCTAATATCGAAGTTCACTCAAATAGTGTAACATCCACCCATCTTAACAGCGATCTCAATCTTCCCCTACACTTATTCTTACTCCCGACACTCTTTGTCTATCTGTTCAGTATGGGATTATTTACAAGCTATTGTGAGTATGGGACCTGGTTTGAGATCACAAAATTGTTGACAATGTTTATTGACGGATCGCTTGATTTAGCGATAGCCACGAGTGAGTATTCTGATAAATATCGAAGAGATGTTATTGTATGTTCGACGTATATGCGGATCTTAAAAGTAGTTAGTTGAGCGTTGTGGATGAGAGCGGTCAACGGTATATCTGATATTACTTTCTTTTGATGTTTCTACATTTTAAATATATTCGCATTGTATAATAGTTTAATATGACTGAACTACTTTTTTTACATCATTTATTCATAAGGCATCTAAATTATACCTATACTCTTCAACTTGGTATAAAACTATATGATTAATGGTAGAGAGACAGGCACTAAAGTAGTATTTATCCGTTGCTAATGTTTATACTTATAATAGCGTGGGTAATAACATTTTGCATATTATTTTATGCTTAATTTAACACTCCATACCTAACTAGTGATATGAGTATATATTACGTCAATTATGATTTATTTATTCTAAGTTCTGATTATTATTATTCACTGTGGTGATTAATTTTCTCTCAATAAATCCATTATATATTTTACATCATGCATCATTTTGAATAATTATCCTGATGTTTCTTCAGTGGTAAACTACTTATTATGATAGAACTGGTAGTAAATTCTGATGCCTGAGTAGCTAATTACTGTTATTGATATTATGCTTGTAAGAATGAATATTAGTTAGAGATCGAGCATATTTATCTATTAATTTATGTCTTTGTTATTAAATGGATGGCTAGTTATAGACTTATGTTATATATTATAGTTACGGTAATATTTGTAATAGTTTCCTTGCTAGTGTTACTTACACAATAATATAGCGTAGGATTATAAAGCATTTGTATATATAATTTATACTAATAACCATATAACTGAAATTGTGATAGCAATCTTTTATTAAAATGAATCTTTATATTATCGTTTATATAATTTTCATATGGGTGATTATTATAGAATTTTTCATATCAATTTGCTAACTACCATATCCGTTATGGATATAATAATTGCGTTATGATATTATTATCTTCTCATAACTACTGGTAAATACTACTATGTATTAGATTACTTTACTCACATAGTTAGAAATCTGTTTTATTGATTTATTACTTAGTAGAAGGTGTTGATTTCTTTATAGTTTTATATATATTGATTATATATTTATATGCTTTATATTTCCTTATTAGTTTAAGGTGACATTGATCTACAATTAATATATTCTGTTTTCGTTGTATATTGAAGTTTTATTCAACTGCTAATAATCAGATATCACTAAAAGGATAACTATTTTCATTTTAAACTAATTTTTAGTGAAAAATATATCGTTAATACATTAATAATGAAAGAACTTATTATGCATTACTTATCAACGGAATTCACTAAATGTAAAAGTTTGTTTAGCTATTAAAAGAATAAGAACTTGGAAGGATGATTGGTCCATTAATAATTTGTCCAAGGAAGCGCAAGAGACAAACTTCTAATAGATGTCGTTTAGGTTCAAGACACCGTATAAGGAGACGCAGCATGTCCTAGATATGTTATATTGACATAAATCTTCATATAAGGCATAATATATGTTAAGAAAACTGTACGCATTATTGGGACATAATGTCATGAAAAATAGTTCCATTGAATTAATAAATACCTCATAGAGATGTGAGGATTTAGATTACTTTGATGTGTCTTGCTGAGAGAAGTGATGCAGGGTAAGAGCTGTAGAGGCCCGGAGGTAAGAGGAATTTTTGGTGTAGAGGAGATAGGTTTAGCTGTCAAGAATGAAGATAGAGCGTATTGCAAAGTGTAAGGACTTAGATGCAGGATGATGTGATAAGGAATAAGTGGAGAGGTATGCTGAATATTTTGAGAGGATGAGGCGTTAATGGTGTTAAACTTTGTGAATGAGAGGTAGATAAAGAGCCGAACGTAAGGAAGCGCGTCTTAATGCAGAGAGGCATGAGAGAATGATCTCTATATGAGCAATAGATATTGCTCTCTTTCGCGAGATACAAGAGAGTGGAAAGAGGAGTAGTGAACTGACTGAAAAGCCCTTAATGCTCCAGGCGAGTGTAGATTGATTACTGAGAACAGGTGTTTGGGTTGGAGAATAGAGTGCCGGAAGGATTGGGGAAGGTAATAATTTTGAGAGTAATCACCAATTATTATTAAAGTGTAAGAGAGGACGCTAGGGAGATATTGTAAAAATTATAGAGGATGTCCTCAGCTAATGGATCACTTTGGCGAATTTAAGTGAAAGAACTACTGTAGAAAGAAAAAATTAAGATCAAAATATTAGATTGCAGTAGATTTGAGGAGAAGAGTTTAGTAATGGGTATAGTTTCAGATGAAGGTGGGGACATGGAGAAGCACTGCACACGATTTAAAGTGCTCGCATTGAGATGATTACAGGAAAAGACATGGGAATACAAAAAGAAGGCATATATGGCCTTCATAGACTTGAAGAAAGCATTTGGTTCTGTACCCAGGGATACCCAGGGAGAAGCTATTGAGAGTTCTGGAGAGGGATTATAAAAGTGGAAGACAGACTGATAAAGGCAAGTAGAGTACATATCGTGATAGGCATAAGTAAGGTGAACAGGATATAAAACGAGAATGGTTGGGTAAAAACTGGAAGTAAGGCATGGTAGTGTGTTGTCGCTGATAGCTGTTTAGTAAGCATTTTGCGGGACAGTCATAACAGGTGTAGAAAGAGTTTAGGTGAGGAGATTGACGGGACATCATGGTATAGAACCGCAGATTAATGTCTGGTCGTGTTGGAGTGCACGATGGTGAAGGTTGAGGCAAATGGTGCTGTGTTTCGCAGAAAAATTAAGAGAAGCTGGATAAATATGAATGTGGAGAAAGAAATAATGGTAGTAAGTAGGGAGGAGGAGGAGTTGATAGTGGAGGAAGACGGTAGAGAGATTAAAAATGTTGACAGATAAAACACTAGTGAAGAACATTTGGGAAGAGAAGGGGGGTGTACCAAAGAATAATTACGAGTAGGAGATGAGGCAGTATTGCCAGGACTGTAAGAGCAGTATACCCATCTTGAAAGAAAATATATGAATAAAGAGGTGAAGAGAGCAATATACGAGGGAGTGTTGACACGAATACTGTTGTATGGGGCAGAGACATGGGGCATGACAGGGAAAAAGAGGAGAGTAGAATTCAGACAGCGGAGAAATGAATGTGTTGAGGACGGTGATTAGAAAGACGAGGAGAGACAGAGTGAGAAACGAGACAGTGAGGGGGAGCGTGGGTGTGAAACCCATGATGAATAAAATAGACGCAGCCAGACTAAGATGGTGGGACACCCCAGGAGAGGATGCAGGGAGAGAAAGACGCAGAGTTGCTCAGTAGGAGGTGAAGGTGGAGACCGGAGGGAGCTAGGCCGAGAGGAATGACCGCGGAAGAGATGGGAGGCACGTGAAGGAATTCATTAAATGAAGACACAGCATGCCTGGAATGGATGGCTGATCGCGGATGGGATCGTGATGGATAGAAAGGATGGAAGAGGAGGTTGGCCCCACTGACAGGCTCGTGAGCCCAAGAAGGAATAAATAAAGTAAGATATATATATATATATATATATATATATATATATATATTATATATATCTATATATATAATATATATATATATATATATATACTATATTATATATATTATATATATATATATATATACTATATAATATATTTATATATATATATATATATATATATATATATATATATATATATATATATATATATATATATATTAATATATATTATATATATATATATATATATATATATATATATATATATGTGGACCAAGGTAATTAATATATATATATATATATATATACAACGAATGAAGAATAATTATTGACTTTGTAATTTACTTTCCCCCATAAACTCCCATTGATAAAGACGCAAATAATATTTATTTTAATTATTTCATTAAATCAAATGTAGAAAACATCCTCATTTTTCAAAAAGAGGAATGCGGATGTGGATGTGCCGTTAAGTGAGGATGCGGATGCGGATGTCATGTCCATCACTAGGATACACTGCTCCTACTGCTCCCTCATACAGAGCTATCCTACTTGATCTCTTGTAATATTTCCTCCCTCTCTTCAAATACTCCACCCACCAAGTATTTACATTTTCCACCATCTTTATCTCAGTCCCCTCCACTTCTATTCTCAACTCTCTTCCTCCTTCTTTTCTACTGACCACCATGATCTCCGTCTTTTCTGCGTTTATAGTCAAGCCGACCTCTCTCAGCCTGTTGGCAAAACATATCACTACCTATCTCAACCTGTCTCCCTCTTACGCTCCAGACACGCCAAGTCATCCGCTATATGCCAAAAATATCACCGTCAATCTCCGATGTTCTTCTCTCACTTTCTTTATTACTACATCCAGATACGATGCAAACAAAAATTGGTGCAAGCGCGTCTTTGCTTTACCCCTGTTCTCGACCTGTCGAACCATTTTTTCTCAATATTCTGTTCTTAACATTACATTTGCTAGGTTCTAGTTACAGACTCTCAAGAGCTCCTCTCAACTTTCCTACCCACTGCATATTCTCTCTCCCAGCACCTCCAAAAGTCTCTCTCTTAGGCACTGAATCGAAAAGCTTTCTTCAGATCTATGAAACTATATATGCTCGTTTTTTGAATCCCATACCTTTTCCAACGTAATTGTCTCAGAGCAAACAAGAGATCCGTCGTGTTTCTGTTCTTTCTATATCCGCGCTGCTCTTACCCCAGTCTGGGCTCTACTCTATTCCTCAATCATTTCTCTAAAATTCTCTCATATATTTTTGCCAGATGGTTCAACAAGGAAATTTTTCTTCTGTAGTTTTTGCAGTCTTTTGTATCTCCTTTTCCCTTATATATTGGCACTATAATTGACTTTCCCCATCCTTACTGGTACTTCACTCTGGTTCCAACACCCATTAAACAGTTCAAAATTTCTTCTTTGCATTTCCTCTCCTCCCTCTTTTATCAATTATATGGGTATCCAATCTTCACACGCCGTTGGCCTTACGCGTTCTTTTCATAGCTTTCAAGCGCCACTCTAAATTCCTTCATAGTTATCTTCCTCCCCGATCCTCATCTTCCTCTCCTCCACCATCTCTTCTCACTCCTCCGTGTTCATATCACCTTTAGCAGTTCACCTGAAGTAACTTTCGTCCATCTCCTGTTTTGGTGTCTATTGTATTTCACCCAAAAACCTCTCCCTTGTTTATACTGATGTTGCACCACTTTTTCCTCTTCTGATCTCTATATGTTTTTGCCAAGTCTAAAAATCTTCATTCTTCTCTCTGCCCTCGCATATTTCATTCAATTTCTTCCGCCTCTCCTCTTTGCAGCCTCTTCTTTCAACTCTTCTTTTTACTCTCTCTCTGATCAATTAGGAGGAACCCATACTGAGTCCTTGTTTTGTACGGTTCTATTTTTCGCCACCTTTTCTATCATACCGTTTTCCTCTTTATTGTCTTCTTCACTTCTTCAGTCCAACACCCTTTGTGTGTTCCTTCATCTTCGTTCCTTCCTACCCATCTTTTGGGCCTAGTCTCGCTCCCGCTAATCCTTACTTATCGGCTCTTGTATACTCTCCATCTTTTCGTACATCTTCTATATGGTTCTAAGGTCTTCATTTATCTTTTTCTATATATACTTATCTTGTCACTCCTCAGTGATTCCACTTAATTCACATTTCTCTCTTTATTCTGACTTTTCTGCCCTTTCACCTACCAGGCTTCCGCATCAACAATCTATGAATCTGAATTCCATTGTTACTTTACAGGTATTAATTTAAGCATTTTCCTTATTATCGCTACCTATTCAAGATGAAATTTATAATAAGTCTATAATAGATTCTGATCCGGAATTCCTTCTGTGATATTTATTCCATCTTACCTTGGAACGGCTATGTGAGTCTTTACGATTGAAAAAAAAACATTCATGATCTTCATTCAATCCTTTCCTCAGACAGAAATCTATTCAGCATCTCTCCTTCAATGATTCCTTTACCTCCTCTCCATATACTGTCCTACCATTGCTCTCCACCCATCTCTTCTCCTTCTCTCGTGCATTGAAATTCTCAATCAGAAACAGTACAATCCTCCCCTTCTTCGCGATCTTTATATCATTCTCCTCCAACATACCATGAACTGTCTTTTTCCTCTTCCGAGTGTCCCGGTTGCGGCGAATATACCTGAAGAAGTGTGTACTGTAACATTCTTTGCCTTCGATTAAAAGTGCATTCTTATATTGCTTTCGTGTAAGAAATCTATAGTCCTGTAATGACTTGGGTAACATTCTTCGGCCTACTATTAGATCCACTTAGTGCTTTCTGATCCCTCCTCTACCTTTAATATCAATACATATCCTCCTCTCATATCTCTTCCTCTCTCTTCTCTCTCTCAATTCGCATATTCTTCGCATTTCCCATCACGTCGATCCTCCCTCTCCCTCATCATTTCCAAAGATCTCCTCCTCCTATTCTACACGATAGTCTCAATATTAAGCGAGCCGCAGTTCTATATCTTAAAAAACATTATTCAAGTTCCTGGGGTCCAAAATCGTTTCCGCGGTCATGTTACCTTAAATGTCTGTCTGACATCCGAGACTAGTCCTTAAGAGTATATTATATATATATATATATTATATCTATATATATATACTATATATTATATATAATCTACATATCTTTTCAATGATTAAAAATATATAAACTGTATTGATGGATTTCAATACCATATAGTATCCTTGTATATCTATTTAAAATCTGTATCTAAAATTCGTTTCCATAAAAATTAAAAAAAAAATGTTCACAGTGGAGTTCCATCGTGTATGGATGGTAACAGATAACGGAAAATAACAACGTTACAATTTTTAAAGAGGGTAGCGTTAACGTTACAATAGTTTACATTTTAAAATCTTTGAAGCGGTTACCGTTACTGCGTTTACAATTGTAACGCCCGTTACGTAACGCCGTTACATGTAACGCGTCGATGCCTACCTCTGTATATATATGTCATAAATATTATATAATTATAACTCTATAATTAAGTTTATTTTAAACAATAATTTATTATAATATATTAAAAATATTATATTATTAAATTTATAAAATATATATTATATATAATCATATTATATATATAACTATATATAATATATATATAATAATAATATATATTACTTATATAGTATTATACTATATACTATACTTATATATATTAATATATTTTTGCAGTATTTTTGTTTTATTTTTTATTATTCTTTAAATAGATGTTTATATTCTATTATTTATGTATTTTGCATAAATATATATAATTTATATATATACCGTATATATAGTATATATAATATATATATATATATATATATAATATTATAATATATACTTATATATATTATATTATATTTATACTATATAAATATATATATATATATATAAACCGGTATATCTATATTATGATATATATATTAATTTAATCTTTCTATATAATATATACTATTATATAATATATATATTATTATATATATATATATATATATATATATAATTATATATTATATAATATATATACCTATTATATATATTATATAATATATAGATACATTATATAACGAGATACGCCAAGTATACCTATATATATACATATAAGTATTACTGTCTTTTTATATATATATATATCATATAATTATATTATATATATTATATTATGATATATATAATATATATATATAATATCCGTATATATATTATATTAATATATTATTAATTACTATATTTAATATATATTATATATATTATAATTAATATATATATATTATATATTATATATATATTATACTAATATATACTATATAAGCCGTTATATATATATATATTATATATAATATATATATACTACTATATATTATATATAAAATATATAATATATTATCTTATATATTATATATATATATATATAATTATATATATATTATATATATATAATATATTATATATATATATATAATATTATATTTCAGAATGTGTGAAAGACGAAGATCCACTTCCTCTGGCTGTGAATGAGATTACAGAGCCATGGTCGACCGTACTTTGTTGTTCTTATAACAGCTAGAAGTAATTATCATTCCAAGACCGTAGACTGGGCTAAGCCAATGAA
>JABUQX010077922.1:15000-28191 GCA_015478945.1 Trachelipus rathkii
ATATCATTAATATATATATTATACATATATCGTTTCTCTTGTGACATCTTTGCCATCATCTACATCTCATCTCTCGTCCTATCTATATAATATATGGGAATACGCCTATCATCGCTTATATATATCATCCTTATACTCTATATCTATCTATTTTTATAATAATACTCTATCTCTCGACAATCTAGTATCATAACATCAATCTTCAGCTATCTTATCTTGGAGGGACCTCCTTTTTCCCATCTCTCATACAATATATCTTTAGCTTAAAAGAGAATATCGGAATTACTCTTCTCGATAACGTTCGCCATATTTTATTGTTCCCACTGTGTCGCTTTAATTTATAACTAAATGTCTATATAATAATATAGAATTAATGCCATCAAATGTCTAGTTGTAGACGGAGGTGTCTTTATGATTTCCACTTAAATAGACTTGTTTATAGATAAGTTCTTCATATTTATTCCTACCTAATAATTTATCTATCCGTATATACCATATATCTCTATACATATTTCATAATACCCTACTATAGATTATGCTTAACTTATATCAATTATAAATTATTTATATGTCATCGTTTATTGTTCATTTTATTGACGTTCTATATACTAATACTAATTAATTATAAGACTCGAATATTAATTAAAAATATATACTACTAGCTAATTGTACTCTCTAAATAGGCATTCTAATTATATTACTATATATACTTTACATAAACTATTCATAAACTAATATAATTATCTATATAACAAAATATACGTCATGTTTTTTTTTAGGATTTTCGTTTCAATTTTTAGGTGTGTTTTAACTCCTTTGGATCGCAATGTTTTGCCCAGTCCTTTTCTTTGGGTCTTTTATCAGGATTTATACCTCTTTTTCATAAGTACACTAATGTAACTTAAAGAAATTCTAGAGGGTGTCGGTTCTTAATCTTCGTCGTCTCTAGTACCTATTTGCGGCATCCGTCGGGGGAGGACAGGTAATTTTTGGCAGGTAACAAAGGATGTTCAGACCTGGAGTTGGTTCGGATATAGATCAAAGTTTGAGAAGACGAGTACATTCTATTTCTTGATCTCGATCACGGCTTTCTTGATTAGTACAAGAGTTCACTGTATCTCTGAGTTGTCACACGGACTAGAATAGGCGGCACCTCTCTGGCTACGGTTTAAAGTCGCTATATGGTATACGAATATTACTTGTTGCGGTTTATTGAAAATTAACGGAACGTTTGTCACACGACTTGTGTAATTATATCACGAGGACTTATGTTTTCGGTCTCTTATTAATGAAACGCTCTATAGTATTAATATGTATAACAATTGTTATTTTAATTATGGCTACAGTTTTACTCTCTCGCTCTCTCCTCATTCTGAAATTTATCCCCTCTCATCTTCTCTCTCTACTTCAATCTCATTCTTTGGACGTCGGTTCATTTGCTCGGTACTTTTGCATCTCTCGTCCTCTCCTCGTCTCTCGCCTCTCTACTCTCCTCTCTCACTCTAACTCTCTCATCTCTCTCCTATGCTTCTTTTCTCTATCTCTCGCTCTCACTCACTCTTCTTCTCCCTTAATCTTGCATCTCGTCTACTCTGTTCTCCAGGTCAACACCTTCCTCCTCTAACATTCGTCTCTCTAGATCTCTACCTCTATATATTACTCATGGCACTCACCCATTTCATTTATCTCTATTTTAATCTATATTCGCAATATTTCTCTCTCACGATATCTAATGGTTAATTGGCTTCAACTCCACCAAATAAAAAGTATATATATTTCAACTAAATCATAATTAGAGAATACCTCTACTTAACTTAACAAAGTCTAATTTCCCCCTACCCTACACTTCACAATACCTCACCTCATATACCTCAATACCTCCAGAATGAACCGCCAATACCTAGTTTACAAGCTACCTACAAGTATACATACTAACCTACTACATAATATTAACTAGCAATCATTAAATCCATCTATCTACTACTATATATCAATATCTCTCAATCCGTAATTCAATAAAAATACTTATGATGATCTGAAATTTCTATCCAAAGATTTAAAATCGATAAAATAATATGATTATCCATATTATATAATTACAAAAGTAATTCAAAATATGTATAATTTGTATAAAAAAATTAATATAAAATTATATATATATATATTATCAAATATGATATAATTATTATACTTCAATATAATAATATAGTACTAAAATAATCTGGCTCTTTTAATAGTATATATGCGTGGGACATGGTTTAAAAACATACAAAAAAAAAACCTAATGAGGTCATAATTCGATTTGGTTATATAAAGAAACACTTGATTTAAATATTTAATAATTCTGAGAATGTCTCGACAATGCAGTAAAACACAAAATAACCCATATTGATATTTAAACTACGACCAACACATACAAACTGGTTGTTCCATAACCAAAACCTAAATGGATCCATTAAAAAGACTATAAAAACCTATTAAATAAATATTTAATTTGATAACATTAGACATATTAAATAATCTTAAAGTTAAATATATTTCATTATAAAAAAAGTTGTATACTGTATACTGAATCTTTTTACGATTTTCTTTAGCATTCAAGCGTGAAAGTGTATAATTTAATTGGAGTTATTCTTCAATTTTCAACTTCGTGAGAGAGAGAGCGAACGTGAAATTAAATGGGGAGGTTAAGCTGCACAAGGCAATAAAAAAATTTTCCTCTAGCAGACATTATTTTATATAATTAATTGAAATCCCAAAAAATTATGTGATTATTAATATTATATATACATTATTAACAGGGTAATATCAGATCAGATATTTTTGAAAAAACCTTCTAACGGTAAATGAACTTACCCAGAATACTAGTGATGACGCGATATCCCTTCAGTAAAAATCATATAGTGATGAATTTAATAAAATCGGGAATATCCTATATTTTATCCGGTCGGTTATTATATATATTTATACTATTAGCTGATTTAAGCATAAAGTTAATTAATATCCGCGTCAGTGTTTTGTGATTTGCTTCCTCTAATGGTTCTTTACTCCATTCTTTCTATATATGTACACTATCCGTTTGCACATAGTTGATTGTTCTTAATAAGTATATAAAGCCTGAACAATGGAAGTAATACTTTTAGAAAAAAAATGATGTTGAAGAAATATTATACTTATATAAAATTGATATTTTTAATTATAAATAAGATTACGTGGTACTCTGTAAGTAATTTAATTGCTTTTTTGTTACGGTGAGCAGCCCATTTACTAGGCGAATAACCTCTATAATACATCGACATATAAGTTATAGGTAGACACTTGAGATTAATTAGTACTAGATTCAAGATAATAATTCAACTAGCTGTAGGCAACGGTACTGAAGTGGGTGAGTTCCTCATCATGTTGAAACTACAATGTTTCATCAATGATTGTTCAGTTAAAAACAATTGAAAGAAATTTGCTTCTTAGCTTATCCACGATACTTTAACATTTTTGATTGCTACCACTGTTCCAAGACAAGTTTTAATAAATAAAAGCTCATATATTTAAGATTGTGGATCCAGATGTGGAGGATTAAGAATTGTTGAAAATGCGGTCAGGTTTAATAGACCACAGACCCATTGACGGGTATAATTTCTTTGGATATGCACGGATACACTTTATCATCTTGTCAATTGAGCATAAAGCATATCTTAAAGAGATGAAAAGTTTAACATATATGAAAAGTTATGTTATTTGAAGTTTCCGCTTTCCGAGCATAATTCGAAGTCATTTCTTTTGAAGTATTTTTTGCATAAATATAATAATTTTTTATTATTAGAGATTAAATGATTATTGATAAAGCTCATGTACCATTCTATGAGTGAAAATAAGACCTAGTCTACTTATATTGCCTGGTATAAGTAATAGTAATTTTTAGTAAATAGTTCTTTAATTATAACAAATGATGATATGTTTAATGTGACTTAACAACTACCACTAAATAAACAAATAAATAATAACGTGTAAATTAATAGAATGATTCGTGTAACTCATCAATTATTCAGTAGAAAAATTTGAAATTTTATATGAATATTGAAAGCAAAAATTTAACTAAAAGACTTGTCAGCGATTTTATAAGAGAGTTATTGTGATGTACGTAACGGAGTGATGTATGAATAGATCACAAAGGAATTACAGTCTTCTTAAAAAAGATTGTTCCTATTCGACGTGGGTTTCTTTAAAAAATTTATAATACTACGGCACATTAAAATTAATATATCACTATTAAAAACACTATCAAAAAAACATATTAGGTTCATATAAAAAATGTAGAAAAACAGCCCAATAAAAAATCAACCCAAAGAAAACATGTGGCGATGATAAATCCATTCTAGTTGCATAAGAAGACTTAACAACTAATTGCTAAAATTACCATTCGTTTTATTTGCTGCAAATTGGGTAAAGAGAAACAAACTATCTGTCGGAACAGAACAGTTAAGTTAATTTTAATTTACTTGGAAATAGTGTATATTGAGGCTGATATTTTTGGCTAGAAAGAAGTATCTAATGTATTTTGCCCTTACCTCTCGAGTCTCCATTTACTCTCATATATCGTCACTCACACTATAGTATACCACACACATAATAATGAAAAATATATTACTTGGTTCTAATTACTTCTGTCCGTGCTTATTATTTATAATATTATAATGAAACAATCTATATTATTTAATATATTAAGTAAAACTTATCATACATATAAAAGAATATACTATCACTCTTATATAAACATTAAGCTAATTATCTATGACTCCATATAGTGTAACAAATATACTTTAACTCAGATATTTTATAGCTACATAAATAATGATATAAAATTCACTGTTCAGAACTTTTATAATATCCCACTACAATTGATACAAAACGAACACAACACCAACGATCGAAAGGGAGGGAAAGTTCACGCGGAAGAGACCATAGGGTTAAGATTGGAATTGATAGGGGTACTGAACTGACCCACTTCAGAATTAATAAAGCGACAGCCGCGACATCTGAAACAACGTAATGTATTTAACTTTCAAAATCTCTATGGTTGATGGCTTGGAAATCCTTAATTTTAAATTATAGATTCAAACTAATAAATTAATAAAAACTATAATTGAAACTAATAATACCTAGAAAATTTTTAAATGAAAGTATTAAACACGGCTTAGTTAATTTGAAAATGAAGAAATCGTATTTTGTGGTTTGGTGAAAATCATCTAGGTATTTTTAGTTACTAGTGGAAAAAGAGCACGAAGAGAAAGGAATAAATCTCTAGGGGCGAAGTATGAGCAATATACTTATGAATGGGACGTGGATACGGAGCTTACGCTGTGGATAAAGGGACGCTCACGGTTTACACTGCTTTCTACCAACACCAATCTAGACGAAGTTACAGTGTCTCGAAGTTATGATGCACAGCTATTTGAAAGAAGTTAAAATATATATATAGAGAACGCTCACTTCATTTTTTTCATGTTAAAAAAAGTATGTGTAGTGTGTGTGGGGGGGGTTGAGGCGTGTTTTGACACGTCACCACAGAAAGTATATTATATACCCAACTGGATCTAGAAATCAAAACGCGAAGGAATTATTGATTTAATCATGATGTTTCGAGTCTATAATTTCTAACTGTTAATAAAAATCACATAATATACTGATGGAATTTAGATTTGATATAGCAAAGTTAAATTAATGGATATCTTTTTAGATAAAGCTAAACTAATAACATAACATACCAAAGACATTTTCAAGATTATTTAAATTAAACTTGAGATTATTAGATTGGAAGGAAATTGAGTCGTAAAGCACTTTTTGTGGTTCTTTCGGAACAGAATTTCTCTTGTTAAAAGAAGAAACAAAAGGAGAATCTCTAAAGATTCAACTAATCTCTACCGAAGTGACATATAACATTTAGTGGACTTTTCTGGTTCGTTGGATCATGTGATGAACAAACGATATATACTATGGTGCAAAACTATAAATGAACAAGTTTTTTAAAAGGTGGTTCACATCGTTACTCTTTTTCAAGTAGCATTATAGCATTCAGGTTATGTGTTCATAGTTGATGTTAACATTCTTCGGGTCGGAAATATCCAAAACATATAGAAAATGGAGGCTATATTGAAAATATACTGCTTATTGCATATTGGAAGTCTTGTTGTGATGAATATGGACATGGAGAGATTTAGATGATTCAATCTATTTTGTTAATAGAAAGGTGATAAGATGAAAAGCAATTTTTCACAAGAAATAAGATAGAGGGATAAAAAACCCTTAATTTGAAAAAAAAGCAACATATTGTTATATAAACCTCATCATTAAGTTACTTAAGTTAGTAGGTATGGTGAGGCTGCGATAAGTTTTCCTTCCAAGCAAAAAGTAGTTTCCTTGTTTGATGTAGTGCTCTTCATCTAGAGGGAGGGATTCCAATTCCATTCTGTTTTGAATATAAATACAGCCCGCACGAGCCAAATGTGAACACACGTCTACATAGTTTTAAATATTTCACTTCTGTTCAATAGAGATTCTTGTCATTAAATGTTTCCTTACTGCATTTAAAAGTCAAACGGATTGAAAAATATCACAATAACACCCAGATAGAATATTTTATCTAGGTTCTGAAGAAGCAATCAAAAACAATGCTTCTCAGTTACTCTAACAACGGCGATAAGAAGAAGACGCTTGATTTAAATAAAATCAGTTTTAATGCGTTGGTTCACATTTGTCATTAGATTGAATGCATCACTAAATATAAACGGTAGATAAATTTTCAAATAATTAAAGATCTCGTTTCACTAATAATACTCTGATAAAAAGTCAAAATTGAAAATATTACAATTAATTTAACTGTATTTTTTTTTTGTGATGTTTGAAGTTTTCTGTTAAAAACTGATAGAAATAAAAAAACATTTTTATTATTGACACTGGCATCATTAAGAAACAGGAAGAAAGAATAAGATAATTACGGCTAAGTAAGTTGTAAAGGGAGTACATATAAATACTTATTATTTGGAGAAATAGATTTTAATCTAATTAAATTTATAATGTTTATAGAAGGTATCAAATACTCAGGTGTTTAATTGGGTAAAATATGATGTTTGAGATACTTAACTTAAAAGTAACAATAATGAACTAATAGAGCTATATTGATGTTATCGAAACTATATCTGATTTATAGTGATATATACTTCAATGGTTTAGCATAAATTAAAGTGTTAGTAGTGAGTCTTATCTATAATAGGATATAGACATTAGATCATATTCGTTAACAAATTTAGTTTAGTAAAATTAAACCAATATTTTACTTGAATAATAGGGTTAATATAGTCAATAAATTGAATCTCTAATAAATATACATAATATTTTAAAAAAGCTTAAGCAAATATATATAAAAATAACAAATAATACTCATATTTTGCCGCCAAATTGATTATTTTTAATGAATTACTATTAATTTTATATGTAGTATGGGAAACTAATTAAAAAAAGTATTCAATATATTTTTAAATGCAGTATATATTAATATGTAACTAAGACACCTTTAACATTGTAAAGATCTTTCCAATTGATGGATACATCCCTAAAATGAATAAAGAATTAAAAATAGCTACATATAATTGTTCACAGATAACACGATATTCATGCTATGGCTAATAATAACATATCCAGAACGAATAATATACCCACATAGAAATTAATTATATATACTTCAGTAATATATAAAATAATTATAAAGTATAAAACGCAATGTTATTAATGATGATGATAATACACTTATAAAATAATAAATACAGTTCACATACACAATATAGAATATAGTATCACGTCTCCCGAATAAATATATAATAATATAAATTAATAGCCTATTACATTAATATCTAGTAATAGTAAAATCATATTATATACACCTACCTAATCTTAATACAGATAATAATTATACCCTACCTTATCAATAACAAGCTAATTAAAATAAAATATGAAAGAATATAACTAAAGTTCGATAAAGCAATTAGATTAATCCACAATCAAGAAGCAAAATTTTATTCAGAATAAAATAATAAACAAGGCACGAATATCTTAAAGGGTAAAATGAAAAAGCAGATGGAGAATCAAACTGTGAAAAATACTAAGATTACAGGAATTTGTCTCAAAAGTCAACACTAAGAGCATAAAATTATACATAGCTTAACAATCTAACAACACATTAATCAGAATAGATCATCAACTAAAAGAATTAACAAGATGCGATTCGAAGCTCAAGGGTGAAAGTAAAGGAAAAAAGCCTTATCCAATCAACTGATTAACAATTGAATCATGACTGATAATGAATGAAAGTATATAATCTATAACTGAATCTATAGAAATCTAAAATTTAATACGAAGTAAAAAAAAGCAGTGAGTGTTTCAACAACAAATATATGAATGTTTTGTTTCTTTTGCTTATAAAGATAAACGTTATAAACAGAAACTATTATAAACACATCCATGCGTTAAAACAGTTATAGATATAAAGTTAGCTTGCTGATCAAAAAATTTTATGTTAGGTTATAAACTTGGTTAAGAAAAACAAATAATCTAAATAAATGCATTTAGTATGTATATTTAGTTATAAGAAAAAAGCAAAAGAGTGCTAAAAAATATTGCATGTTAATTGTGCTAATGTTAGGGTTTTAAGAACCACAAAAAAACAATAAAAAAAAATCTAAAAAATAATGGCATCAAGTTATTGTAAGATTAAGTTTTAAGAAAGAAACAAAAAATCAACTCAAAAAATTTTGATTGCATAGATGATAAGTTGGGTAGGTTTAGAGTTAGAGTACGTAAGAAATTAATAAATCATTGTTAACGTGTAAATTAGGAGTTAAAGGAAACTCACTCACATCATATTATTTTATTTTATTCTCTATAACAATAATATTATGAATAAACAATTGCTATCCATTGTGATAAATGCAAAGCAAAATAATCAAGAACATCATTACTTATTACCATCTCCTAATTGTAGAATTTCTTATTATTCTTGGTGGTCCAATGAAGAAGCGGTAAAAACGAAATTATGACGTAACTAAATAAATGGTTTAGCTTATACTAGTAGGTTATATTATAATAAATTATTTGTTTTATTGGGATAAAGTTTTTTACACTCATCCAATCAATAAATTCTTACTTTCAAGGTGATTTGATTAAAAGAAGTGTTATGTGATTCCTCCGAAGTTCCTTGAATTTCATGAGGAGAAAAGGAGAAAAGTGATGGATGTATTTTTGATTAGAATATCTACCTAAAATAAAAATATTAAGAAATTAAGGTGAAAATTATAGAAAAGATTCTTCCATAAAGTAGGGACGCAAGAGTAATCAACTCACAAAAAAAAATTAATTGTATTTGTAATGGTGATAATAATGAATTGATTCATATTCAATTAGTTATAAGCCTTGAAATAGTATAACGAGAGGAAGACTAATATACAGTGAACTATATTATTATTAGACAAAAATTTCCACATCGCCAAACATTACTATACAACCAATGCTAAACTAGTATTATTAGTTCTCATTTGACTACTAAAAGTTAGTCTATTTAATAATGATTCAATTAACATTCAAAGATATCACATGAGTAGATAATTCGGTAATTATTGTGAAGTTTTGAAAATACACAGATTGGTATATCATGTGTTAAAAATAAAAAATTATTACACAAAAAGGAGAAGGAATATACAAATTAACTAACTCTAATATAAATAAAAATAAAAGCTTTTCTTCACATTTTACATGTATATCTTAAACAAAATGAGAGAAAATTATTAAGAGATATTAATTGAGGAATATACTAATAAACTACGGGCTTTGACAAAAACATTAACTTGGGAAACTATAAAAGGTTTAGGCAAAGAGGCAATAAAGTATATATGAAAAAAGTTGATTCATATAATCTTCATGGAAAAGAAACTACTTCCAGAAATGCATTTTAAAATTACCTAATAGATGTTCCATTCGGAATATAAAGAAATATCGGATCGTTGGTAAATACATGGAAAATATTCATTATTGTGATCCAAGGTAGGAAGTACAAAAAGAATTAAAAGAATTATGAAGGGGTTATCGTTTTAGGTAGTATACTAAATAACAACATTATATATAAAATAGGAATAGGTCTTCAATAAAAATACAAAGAGAGAAACAAAGGGCATCATTTACTTATGCACTGACAGAAGAGTTTCAAATTCGTTAGATTACTAAAAGAAACCCAGAGTAACGTTATAGTAAAAGACCGAGATAGTCACAGATGTTATGATGAAAAATCACGATTCCAATTGTGTTACGTCAATACGAACCGGGTATAAGAGCTTCGCGAATATCGGCATCTGAAAAAAATTGAGAGAAATATAATTATAATCCTAAAAACTGATACACTCAGGAATCAATGATTTAGTTAGAAAAAGCTGGTTAGTCTCTAAGAATACTAGTAATAGGACTAGTGAACATCAAAACGTTTGAACACATTGCATAATGACCGATAAGACTAAATTTTCAAACGGAGATGAAGGTTCTCAAGTGTTGATTGGTAAAGGCAAACTGATTTAGTAGACTGCATAATTAATTATAAAGAATCTAACAGACAAAATACATATATTTATCATATGTAATATTACTGCTGCTTATATGATGTAAAGCCAAACATAGACAGAAAACGTATTAATGAAATTCAGACCCACTGAAATAATATATATTAAAAAACAGAATCCCGAAAAAAAATACATACGGATTAGGTCTTGAATTTAACCATAACCGAAACTCATAGAACTTTTTAAGAAAACATGAAATACACTGGATTGCTACAGAATGAAAATAAAGCCGCAAGTAATAGAAAGAATAACAAACATTAAAAACATAAAAATGTGGAAATACTTTACTGAAAACATAAACGAAAAAATGGTTGATATATTACCAGATTTACGCTAAAAATTATAATACAACTAACTACAAGAAGTATTAAAATTGATACTCCAATCAAGATCACTGTTATCAAAGATAAAAAGAGAAAATAGTGCATAAATATTTAAAATTCCCTATGCATAGATTGATACTGCTTTAAAAAACCTGAATTTTGTCATATATATATAGAATAAATAAAATCAATAGAAAGTATAAAGATTTTAGAAAAGTTATCTTCTAACTTAACCGAACGAAGTATTATACTATAAGAAGAGATATTAGAAAAACAAATCACCTATCAATACATATAAATTAAAGAAGCTTTGAATAATGAGAAAAGAAATTATTGGTCTTAGTTTATCATGAGCCAGCAAATGACAAAGAAAAATGATGAAAGTGAAAATAAAATAAAGTTGAAAAAACATTAAAGCAAATCAGAGTAAAGATACTTTCGTTATAAAATGGAAAGGGTATGAAACCAACAATTCATGGATAAATGATAAATTACTTAAACAAGAAGTTTAGAACGTGAAATTGGCCCTTTTACAATGAACAGATATCAGAACTTATAAATCAAAGGAACGTGCTAACAGCTTCTGTTTCTGTTGCTGTTTCTTTTTTCTGTTACTGTTTTTTTTCTCTAATAAATAGAAAGGCATATGTTAATTATTAAGAAAATCTAGTTTAGTAAATATTTAGAACAAAACTTCAGAAAGAATCTAAATGAGAAATTAGTTGAACAAGATATTATTATAAAATAATATTCAAACTACTAAAATTAATAACGATTTAAAAGATATAAAAACTATGCATCAAAATAAGCAAATACTTCAACAACAGTCAAGCCAAGAAGATACTTGCTAACCACTAAGTAGATTCCCCTTAGCTATCGAAGATTGCCACATTATTAGTAACTTGCCTGGAATGATTTAGGAAAACATATCAAAAAATTATTTGAAAGGAATATTTTCATATGGTAAATATGACAACGCATTCGGTTAAAGCGATTGAAGGAAGTGTAGATTTTCATTTGGTAATAAAATAGTTAAAATTGAAAGTAATAAATTAATTATTGATGCAGTGGAAGTGTCCGAAGTTTAAATGGAAACTTTTAACTTGAAAAAAACACTGGAAGATAGTAAGAAATGACTAAATAATGATAAAGTAAAATATGCTTTCAAACTAAGGCTTTTTAAGGGAGAATGGAACTATCAATTAATCGAATAAGTGTAAAAAATATGAGTTATATATTAAAACCAATAATAGATTAACATAAATTAAGTGAGATTATAAGAAAACAACAATCAGAAATATGTCAGAGAGCAAGAACACCAAGAAGAGCAGTGTTAGGAAGACACCCCGAAGAAGCTAGTGTAGGAGACGTATCTGAAATTTCCGGTACAGGATTTAAATTTTTACTTTCAGATCATAATGAACTAATATAAATAGACATAAATTTTATTCTTAAGAAAATGCAAGCGGTATTATAAACGTTTATCCAATGAGGTAAAAGAATCAAAATCGACAACTTTTCAAAATTAAAAAATATTTGATCCATGAGAATATATTAAATACAATGTTTAATAAACATACTAATGGTTTCTCAGTAAAATCACACTAGCCAATATGTATACAATAAATGATAACAGTTATCTAAATTAATTTTTCAAATTTATAATTTATTTAATCCTTTCTTGAAAGTATTGTTATAAGTGGTAAACTTCATGAAAAAAAGGATATTTATTATATAGTATAAATCCATATCGTACTATAATTAAAATTTCAACATCTTCAAAGAATATATGAAAATCAGATCATTAAGTCGTCTAAGAACTATGATGGTAAAAAATCTTGAAATAATTATAGTCTCTTAACAGCTAGCTTTATAGACATGTGGATCAAAAGCGATTAACAATGCATTCAAAAACATCTGTATTAAGAAATAATACACTAGGGTTCAGTATGACACAAACAGTATTATGAACTATGAACATAGAGTATCATAACATAAAGGATGGGTCCATTTTAAATCAAAAAATATATAAAATGAAAGTCATTTCAAAAAAACTTTTCTAGGACATTGTCACCTCACACTATCTTAAGTATATTTATCAAGACAGAGAAAAGGTAAAACATATTGTTAACGATCTTTCGCCTGTAAAATTACTTATCTTAGCTTAACGATGTGTAATATACTGCCCATAAGAGGTTTATCTTAAATGGAACAAT